>ML262445.1:35687-93504 GCA_005239495.1 Nicotiana undulata
AAATGTGCTAAGTAAGTGATTAATGGTAGTGTAGATTGGTAATGGTTAAAAGAACTGTCTATGATCTATTGAGGTGATTGAACTGTATGGGGCGCACTGAAATGGCCCAAGGTTATGTGCAAATTATGTGCCACTAATTGAATCTTATGCCAATTTGTGATGAGAAGAGGATGAGCTAGATGTAGTTGTCATGGTAATTGGATATGTGCAAGTGTTTAGGTAATGAATGGTATACCAGTTGTAGGGATAACAAAAAATGTGTAATGATGCTTGGAAATGTGTTTCGGGGGCTCTCTGTCAGGTGGATAGGTCTAAATACAAAGGAGACTCTGGCGAAATTTTCTGAAAATACTGGAGTTAGTGTAAATTGGGAAGTTTGCATATCATGTTTTCCAAAAACCAAATGATTTCCAAAATCCTCATTCGAGGACGAATGATTTTTTTTAGGGGGAGAGAATGTAAAGACCCGTAAAATTTCTTACTTAAAATAATGCCCAAATTAGTCCCCGAGTTGTTATCTCTGTGGAAATTCTTAAAACGGACCTTTATTTTTGTATAAGTACCCAGGGATTTGAAAGAACTTAATTTTTCCAGAAATTAGGGTGTTATGCGACGCACTATGAGATCGCATAACGTGTATGCGGACCGCATAGTGGTCGCATACACGGGCAGATCACTGCCCAACTGAAGGGGGTGTTATGCAACGCACAATGCGATCGCATAACGTGTATGCGGACCGCATAGTGGTCGCATACACGGGCAGATCACTGCCCAACTGAAGGGGGTGTTATGCAACGCACAATGCGATCGCATAACGTGTATGCGGACCACAGAGTGGTCGCATACTCGGGAAGAATGTTTTCAAAATTTGGCCCATCTGGGGGCCATTCTGTGGTCCAATATGCGGACCGCATGTCAGGAATGCGATCTAATTCCTGACTGCTTATTCGACACGGTCTGTTAATTTTCTAAATTTTTATACCCGACCCCATTTTCACTTAACCCCTGCCCCCTTTCATTTTAACTGGTTTCTGAACAAAATAGAGAGAAGCGAGAGTGGGTTCTAGAGAGAGAAGTCCTCATCTTCCCCAAATTGGTCCTCCATCTCTACCCAGGCTCGGAAGTTTATCAAGTAGTAGTCATCTTCTTCATCATAAGAGGTAAGCCTTCACCTATTTTCTCAAATTCCAGGGATTTAACTAAGAATAAAACACCTATAGATTGGTTCTTGGGGATGAAAAGTTGGGGCCTTGCATGCATGTGAATAATCTTCCATAACCTAGCAAAGGGAAGCAAGAAGAGTAATCTTTCACTAAAAAGGGATTAGTCAATCTAAGGGATCACATAGTGTTTGATAAAATGCTCAAATGAACTCGAGACCCCTAATTCTAAGGTAAATATGTTGCATTGTGAACTAGATTGACGGTGTTAGGCGGTTTGGTGAATTGCAATAGAAATTAAAAAGGGAAACGCGACTCCAGGTATGTTTGGCTAACTTTAATCTTTGTAAAATCACTTGTGGTGTTCGAGCATACGGTACGTGTATTGTTATGAATATGTGCAACTGGTTGTCCGAATTATGTTGAAGCGTGAAGTGTATTACTTGTCTGTCTTTAGTTGATCACCACACTACCATGCTATGTAAAACGGTGCTAGAAGGATAATGAATCCAAGAGTATGAATGTATATGCTAAAGGCTATGTAAAGAAGCTGTATTCTTATTGCTGAAATTTTCTGTGATTGAACTGTGATTTGTCATCGTTGATATGAGATGTGATTGCTTGGTGGGATCGGGTTGCGCGCCGCAACAAAGGAGATAAGGGTGATATGTGAGAAGTGATAAGGGTGTGATTGTGATTGTCATGTGGGATCGGGTTGCACGCCGCAACAGTTGTCAGGTGGGATCGGGTTGCACGCCGCAACAGAAACACAACAAATGATTGTGATTGTCAGGTGGGATCGGGTTGCGCGCCGCAACAGAAGAAATAAGGGTGAAATGTGAGAAGGGACAAGGGTGGAATTGAGATTGTGATTATGATGAAGTGAAAATTGTGGAACTTCCATTGTGTATCTTTCTATGTCTTGTGCAGTGATTGTGTGACTCTCTGTCTGTCTCTTGCCTGTGCATTATTGAGTTTACTTAGAGTAAAGTTTGTTCATACATACCAGTACAATTCAAATGTACTGACGTCCCTTTGCCGGGGGCGCTACATTCTTGTGATGATTGTAGGTGGTTCTATAGCAGGTGATCCAGCCCACCGACAGTAGTGCCTCCTCTACGTCCTATCAGCTATTTTTGTGAGCCCCTCTCCTCTCGGGGCCCAGTGTGGTTCACGCCACCTTTTCTTTCGGATTTTCATTTTGGTATTTATGTAAGGTATAGCCTAAGCCTTGTTACCGGCAAGTATAATATATAAATCATTCCTACTCTTAGAGGCTCCGTAGATAGGAAGTGTGGGTTATGTACTTATGTATTTTGGGCAGTATGACTTGTAGACCACGTAAAGTAAACTTGTGTGTTACGTAGATTAATTAAGTATTGTACTACATGTCGGTAATGACAGAATTCTATGATTTAATTTCAGATTGTAAGAATGCGTCTTAATTGTAGCTGAATAATGTACATCGGAAATTTCGGGGAAATACGTGGAAAGGAAAAGGAAATCCAGGTCCGCTTGACTGGGGCTACCCGGTCGAGTGCCGGTCGTGTCCCTTAGTTTTGGGGCATGACATAAAGGCAAAAGGTATTTATTAATTTATCAATAGTTAATATGTAATTGATCAAAGTGTTAATGGTTTATTAATGACTAAGTCGTATAGGCCACATTCACAGTTATCGAGGGACCAGCTTATTTACCACATTAATTATCACAGTTAGATTAAAGAAAGTGACTTATTAAAAGTAAAAGGGCCAAACGGCCTCTGCAAATACAAATAAGTATCGGATGTCCCAGCCCAAATCCCACCTTAGGGTCGTTATGACACCTAATCTTTAAGATTAGATAAACCAATCACTTAACAACAATTAAAACACCTAAAATAAGATGTAATAAGATTGAATTTAATATAACAATGGCAATAATATTAACATAATCCAAACATAGAAAAACACAATCTGGCATCCCTAGAACTGGGTAGTATAGAGTCATGAGCTCTAACTAATACATAAGAATATCTCAAAATGCAGTAATTTTCTAGTACAAAATTAACAGTATCCACATAAAGGATGAGACTCCAAGGGACTGCGACGGCCATGCAACTCTACCTTGAATCTTCGCGATCAATGATTGCGCTCACTCCCAAGGTCCGATGCCTCCATCACATGGATCTGCACTAAGATGTACATAACTATAGTATGAGTACACCACAATTAGTATTCATTAAGTGTCAAGACTAACCTCGGTGAAGTAGTGATGAGGTTCAAGTCATATGCTACTCACAAGTCAAATAACATGTTGATGATAGGCTATAATTACGTATTTTAGTCGCTTATTACACTCTAATTTACTGCACTTTAATTGAGTTTGAGCTTTAATAGCTAGTGTTTTGCACTAATTGTGTATTTTAAGCCTTGTAGGAATGATTCCGAGCTATGTGGATGTTATGGAATGAATTAAAGTGATTTGGAGCTTTGAAGTTTGAGCAAAATCCCAAGGAATTAATCCGGGATCGTGTTTGGGGATCAAAATTTGATAGTTAAGAACGAAAGAAGAATCGAGTAGGCATATTGCGCATTTTCTAGTAAAATACACATAACGTTTCGCTCAAAACTCCATTTGGGCTGACCAATATATGGTTGGAAATCTAACTCAAAGGGTTACAACTTTCATGTTTTACATTTTTTTCCGAACAGAACAGGGTGAAATATGCTCGACACAGAATACTGGATGAAATCCGCCGTCGACCTGGAAAAGTGTCCTTTTTCGTGTAGGAGAAGGTATAATTATTTGGGCCCCACCCTACTTGTTATATATGCATGTAAAAATAGTATTTTGAGGACTTTTGACACAGATTCGACCTAAGGAGGCATAAACACAATAGGAGCAAAGCGGGAAATTTCTACGAGTTTTTCCTTCCTCTTCCTATTTTTCATTGTTGGTTATGTCTTTTAGTATTGTAGTTTTACATTCTATTATGAATAGCTAATTTTTTATCTAGGGTTTTGATGGAAACTTTTGTAGGATAAATTCTTGTTATGTTATTATATAATTGAGCCGTTGGATTTCTCTACTTGTTCAACGACGTGTTTATTGTTATTGATTGAATGGCCATCGATTGACTGTGCCTATTTTATTATGTGTTGCTTGAGAAAGTATACATATTTAGGTGGTTGTTGAACAACGCCACTCCTAACGTATGTGAGAAATAAATACAGCGGATTTAAAGGTAGTTTTAGAAATAACAAAGCCTTGACATGGTCATAATGAGCGGTTAGATAAAGCCAATTAGCGTAGTTCGAGAGAATATGTCTAGTAAATTATTGTAGTTTCTCAAGAGAGAATTACGATACCTAAAGTGCTCACGATCAATAGAGATACATAGGCGAAATTGTAGGGAACATAGCGGGAAGGATTATAATATTTGAGGAAATCATAACTCTATACCTCCTTAGTCTTGTCACAGATTTCATCCTTGTTAGTTGATAATTTTACTACTTTATAATAGTTGTTAGTTAATTAGTTAGAAATAAATATTATAATCTCCATAATTAGAAAATTGTTTGGACTTGTGTTTCTTAGTAATATTAAACTACTGTAGCTAAGCCTTAGTTCTCTGTGGGATTCGACTCCAGACTTTTAGACCGGATTATATTTGCAGCGACCGCTTATCCTTTTTAGGACTAGAGTTGGGCTTGATCACCTGTGCGATATATCTATAACTGACAACAGAATATGTAATGGAAAACCATTACTTACATCTCTTTAGAACATCTAATAACAACTCAACGTAAGAAAATTGTAATTTTGACAACAATTCATCAAATAGAAACATAGGCATATGGCACCTCGTAATTGTCACAATAACAATATCCAACCTTATCACTCTGCACCCCGATATAATAGCAATATCCACCCTTACTGCTCTGTGCCCCGACACAATAGCATATCCACCTTTATCGCTATGAAATATCAATATCCACCCTTACCGTTGCAAAATAACAATATTCACCCTTATTACTCCGAAATAACAATATCCACACTTATCACCCCATACTCTGATAGTATAACAATATCAACCACAATCACATGGTAATAACCTTGTGCAAATAGCTAAATAATCCGCCAATCATGTCTACATATGCCATAACCACAACAGTTCAATAAACCAAATCATCATCAAAAGACATACACTCATTATTTGTAAACAAAGGGCACAAGGATATAAAAATCATCAAATGTAAATGGGGGTATAACATATAACGCATGATTACGGCTAAATCAATTTGCAACAATCAAGTTCATGTAGTCATAAAGTAATTAAGCATGTTTCATATAAGTCATATCATCAAATTAAGGCATATTAATAGCCTAAAATCTAGTCTGGTCATAAACCACACATAGTACCGGTGTACACGCTCATCACCTCGCGTACATGTCGCTTTTCATATAACACGAATAAGCAAATAGGGACAAATCCTAGGGGGTATTTTCCTCACACAAGGTTAAGAGACTTACATCAAACAAGACAAATCAATACACCAAAAATGCCTTTCCCTTAAAAGTCACCTTCGTCCGGCTCAAATCTAGCCAAAACGACTCAATAACATCAAACAATGCAAAAGAAATCAATCCCAAACAATAAAGTCCAATCATTACTCAATTTCCAAAAGACAACCTCGGGCACATACGGTCAAAACCCGAGTCAATGGGTAGATCCAGATCACCCATAATCCCACGAGTCTATATATGTGATTAGTTTCCAAAACCGAGTCCAACTAGACTCTCAGCTCCCCAATTTTATTTTTCCAAAATATAGTAAATAATTCCCAAAAATTCCTTCCAAATCCTATGATTTTGGGTGTAAATATCCATGAGAAATCTTGATATAATATCAAAATCAGGTGAACATCACTTACCCAGTAGCTTTGTATTAAAATCCTTTACAAATATCGCCCCTCGAGGAGTCTAGGGTTCAAAATATGATAAAATGGATCTAAGTCCCAAAATACTTAGCTATTAATCAGTTGCAGATGTCGCATTTGCGATCATAGGTTAAAAAATGCGACCTCTTTCTAGTCGCTAATGTGACCTCCGCAAATGCGACACTATACTAGAAAATGCAAACCCAATATGCCCCAACATATATCACAAATGCGACCCCAACTTCGCAATTGTGAAACTCCCTACTGCCAGCCAATGTCGCAAGTGCAATAAGTGTTCGCAATTGAGGCCCTCCGCAAATATGCACATGCCTTTGAAAATGCGAGGTCTGTAGCACATGCACAACTAAAACTTCTCCAAACTGGTCCAAAACCAATCTGAAGCACATATGAAGCCCCCTCGATCCCAACACCAAACATCCATACAAGTACATAAACCTCGTACGAACTCGCTCGCAAGCTCCAAATATAAAAATTACATGAACACCAAAACGCATCATGCAATCTTTAAAACTCAAGAATTTTAATATTCATACGTCTGATTCCTACCAATCCAACTCAGAATGCGACCCAACTTTGCACAGAATATTCAAATGACAAAACGGATCTGTTTCAACTCCCAGAACAACAATCCGAACCCGATAGCCTTAAAGCCAACCCATGGTCAAACTTATGAAATTTCTATTCCTTCAAATGCCAACTTTCGAATAAAAGAACTAAATCGTCATAGGAACCTCCAAATCCAAATCCTGGCATATACCTAAGTCCAAAATCACCATATAAACATACTAGAACGATCAAATAACCAATATGAGGTCGTTGATATAAAATTCAAAACTTGGTCAACTCTTTAACTTAAGCTTCCAACAATAGAGTTAAGTGTTCCAAATCACCCCAAAATCTTCTGAAACTAAATCGACCATCCCCGAAAACAAAACAAAACTAAGTACGCATGGAGCATCAAATAGGGAAACGTGGCTCAAATATGCAAAACAACTAGTCAGGTTGTTACATTGGTTGTAGAGGTGTTGTTGTTTACCCGTAAAATGGTACAGTTGAATTTGTAACTTGGTTTATAAACAAGCGAATCAATTTGATCCCAAAATAATAAATAAATTAAATAAACTACAAGACATAGCGTTAAAATCGAGATAAGACAACAAATAGCTTGGTTTCGGGAGTAGGGCTCTGATGGCAGCAATAAGAATATAAATTGACATGAAATAAAGTATAATTGAGCTTAGCATAATGTATATAACAAGTTTGTCAGAAACTCGTCTCTCTTACAATGGTTGTTGAAGCACTATTTATAGTTGCACCTAGGGAAGAAGGTCCTAGGATCAAGCCCCTCTTAAATGACAATTATGAGGTCCATTGATGAATATGTAACGGCGGGCTATGAACTGCAAAATTCTCTATAACAGATTTTGTATTTAATACTGAAGAATATTCTTTATTGAATGTCATCAAGTGGCAAACATTCATTTGTCTTCATTAGCAATATTCTCTTCGGGGTCTTCCCGGTGCCAACCGAAAATGCTGTCCCCGATCTTGGTTCAACTTTCCTCACTTTTCGTTTGTCTCTGGTTCCACGTGTATCTCTATTATACTAGTATTAAATACAAACCAATTTTACCCTATACAGATAGTCCCCCTGCTTTCTAGTGGCACATCTTTATGTCATCAGGAAATTAGTAAAGATACCCTTGGCGGGAAATTTTCTGATCCCTTCTGAAAAGTTTCTGATGCTTGATTAGACGCACGTCTCTCCGCATTAAATGTCCCGAACACGCGTCACTCCACGATTTAGCAATACTTTCGTCGGTTGTCGAGGTAATCATGGACACAATTTTATCCGTCTATTCCTTTACTTATGCACCTCATTCTTCTTCTTTTACACTTTAGAGTTTTTCAAACTCTCTCAACTTATTTGCATTCAACTATTTCTTGCTTTCACTCCTCTTCAATCTTTTTCTTCAAAGAACTCTTCTCACCTTCTATTAACAATGGATTCCTCCTCCAAGAACTCAAGTTCTCTAAAAAACAAAGAAACCACCCATGATGTTGCCCCTCCTACGGTGAGCCCGTCATTCCCGGAAGGCTCAATAAAAGTTAAGGATTTAGAAGATAAGTTTCCTTCACAAACTCTCGTACATAAGATGTTGGCATGTACCGTTCTTCCATCCGTCCTTCTAGCATTCCTGCTGTGAAGGAGGATTGTGGCTGCCATGATTTGAACATCATCGCTCCCGATCTGGTGGAGCGAGTAACTTTACCTAAGAAGGATTTTACGTACGTTTGAACGTACCCCTTTACTTTGGGTCTGTTATCATTGAGTGTGGGACTTGACCCCATAACATTGGAGTCTGCCACCGGTATCAAGTCTACTTGGCACACATGAGCCCCTCTGTGTGGTGGATGGTAGCTTGTCTACGGAAGATATGCTATGAAATGAGGGAAGATCTCTCCTTGGCTGGCATGATGAACCTCCACTCCCCCAAGATTTTATGTGGAGGAGTAATAAACTTTAAAAAATGTGGCCACCATGCTTTTCTCACCAGCATGGATGATGACAATGATCGTGGATGGATGGAGTGGTTCGTTATTGTTGCCACCAGGAATATCATCCCCGCCACAACTCCATCTTTCCCCAAGTTATGGACTCGTACACGTAAGTTCAACGTCTGTCTTTTCTCCGACAAAAAGATGTTTCATGTTGTTACTAATCCTTCTCTTTTCATTATTTTAGCAACTCGGTGAACACTACCAAGGGTTGAAGTCTTGGACCAGTGGGTTCAGAAGTCCTGGATATTACCACGCCTGAGACTCGTTGGTGGAAAGAACTGGTCCTCAAATACGAGTGGAAGGACAAAAATCATGGTAAGTTGATTCGCGAAACTAATGTTGTCTCATTTTTCTGTATAAGAAAATTGTTTAACTTTCTTTTCTACTAAATTCAGGTCTTCCGCAAGGCTTTGTTAACGTTCCTGAGGAAGATGTTTTGGCTGATACCGCAGAGGGTGTGAGGTTGCTGAAAGAGGCCTTCACCCGAACAGGCACCATCGGATCCACTTCCAGTGCAGGTGTTTCTTCTCGGAGTCCCTAGCTAGAGTAAAATCAACCAAAAAAGCGGAGTTCCTCCTCGTCCGAGGGCAAAATAAAAATAAAGATCACCACGCCCGAGCTAGCTGCAGCCACTATGGTGATTGATGATGATGGGGAAGATAGTGACGACGAGGCTTCCGTATAGAGAAGACAATGATATCCATCATCTCAACAAATGCTCAATCTCAAGAGCTTATAACACCAACCGAGGATAACATCCAAGCACTCTAGAAAGAGTGTGATATAGTGGAGAAGGCCGATTCTTGCTTTCAAATCCCAGCTCCTGCTTCCTGTATTATGGGGCTGAGTACCGGGCCTCTTTTTTCTTCAATTGATGAGCAACCTACAACCAGCACTACCTTTTCCGCAGTTGCTTCTCATCCCACAACACTATCAGTTTCATCTTCTTCCACGCTGGCCATACCTCCGTCAACCACCAATTGCTACATCACCTCCACCGACCGAAGGCACCCGAAAGGAGGATGTCCCCCCTTCCCTAGTTCACAGACCATGGGAGTTTTTGTCACAACTATTCTCCCCTTTCTACAGATCCCCAAAGGAAGAGGAGTGTCTCCCTCTCGGTCTCTACAGAGTGCCATCTGTAGTCTCTGGCGGTGAAAATTGCCAGTTACCTGAAGTTGCTGGCTTCAGATAAAGATAATACGAAAATCCACTCTTTTTCGGGGGAGTGTATGATAAACAATGACATGCACAATGTAGCAACGATATGATCTTTGTTCCTTTTACTATTTCTTCTTGTCTTTTTATTAAAGGATTTTTTATTTGAGTTTTTTCTTTACCTCTGATGGCCTTCATAAGTTGATCCTCGATAAAGAAAGACTCACGTCCGAGTGGGATCAACTATTGGCCAAGCGGGACCAAATTGTTTATCGCCTCCCCGCACAAGTTGTCGAAGCCGGTGAGTTGGAGGCTCGGTTGCAACGAACAAGAAGTGGTGGCCCTCAGCCAAGAAGCTGCCCAGTTAAGTACACAATTACAAGAAGCTAGGTCTAGGTGGTCTGAGGTCCAAAATTTTGTACTTGTTGCCAGCCGCGAGGCTGCCTCTACCGGGAGATTGAATAATTTGGAGGCAACTTTGAACTCCAAAGGTGAAGAGGTTGTTGGTGCTGAGGAGAAGCATGCCCAAATGGAGGATAAATATAAGAACGTCATGGAGCATAATAAGTTTCATATCTCCTCTCTCCGTGACCTTGACATCAGCCTTAGGGGCACAAGGTCCGAGTGGGATAGCTTTTCGATCGAGGTTGATCGGCTCAAATTAGAACTCCTACGCCGAGCGCATTCCCTCACTACTGAGAATACATATTATATGTATAATATGAGAAGAAAAACCTTGGAAGAGGCTAAATCGGGCATCATTGATTTGATGTTGAGATCGCCAAGGCTCGAGAGCTGGAGTCAACTCCCAGAATGTGCCTTCCGACTCAACCCGATGCAAGTGACTGTTCTGGTTTCGGTTCCCAGTTCTCGGGAACTAAGGAAAAACTAGAAGAGTATAATGATGAAGGTCAAGATCCTCAGCTGGCGGCAAATCCGCCTACTTCTCCCGGGGCCGCAAATACTTCTCTTCCACCGAGTTCTGGGGATGCAGTAGTTTAGATTTTGTTTTTCTTTTGTTTTGTTTTTTTCATTTTATACTCTTGTACTTGTGTTTCTTGGCACATTTGTTATAAAAGTGCTTTTTGTTGAAGCATTGTGTAACGTTTACCTTTTTGTGTCGAATTATGCAAGGTTTCAGGTGAATTTTTCCCTGATAGCGTTTAGGTTCCTGACATAAATTTTTCCGGAACCAACCGTTTACTGTGAGGGTTTCATAAGAGAGGGCCCTCTTATATTAACGGTTCTCTTGAAGAGGACGTCTCCTGTTCATTCCAGCACTAGCATTTCCCGGTGACAGCTGAAACCCGGTAGCGGCCTTCCCTCGTCGAACCCAGCTTTGAAATTGGCACTTCTATTATAGTATCTTTCCATTCGTTGTTTCTAGGCCACCATCCTTATATGCGTCGTGTCCCTGATTTCGTCCAACAACTCCAATCTGACCAGCAACGCTTTATTGTTTGCTTCTTCGTCCGCCCGAAAGTATCTCCTGGTAGGCTCTCCTACTTCTATCGGGATCAGGGCTTCTACACCGTATACGAGAGAGAAAGGTGTCCCCCCTATGCTTGACTTGGTCGTTATTCGGTATTCCCATAGCACTCCCAGTAACTCTTCAGGACATTTTCATTTGGCTGCTTCCAATCTCTTTTCGAGATTTTGAATAATCACCTTATTTGTCGATTCCGCTTGGCCGTTTGAGCTCGGGTGGTATTGGCGAAGATGTGATTCTTTTGATTTTCTAGTCTTCAAAGAATTTTGTGACCTTTGCTCCTATAAATTGTGGCACATTGTCGCGGGCTATTTCCTTTGGTATCCCGAACCTGCAAACTATTTTCTCTTACAGGAAATCGACCACTTAGTGCTTGCCAATTAAAGACCTGCTTCAACCCACTTAGAGAAGTAATCAATTAAAATCAAAAGAAATCTTATGTTATAGGAACCAGTGGCAGTGGACCGACTATGTCCATCCCCCCTTTCATGAATGTCCAAGGAGACAATACCCAATGCAATAGTTCTTCTGGTTGATGCACCAACGGCACACAATATTGACACTTGTCGCATTTATGAACAAATGCCTTAGCGTCTTGTTCCATTTGGGGCCAGTAGTATCCTGCCCTAATTATCTTTAATACCAACGAGTCTGCACCCGAGTGATTTCCACAGATTACTTCCTGAACTTCTCGCATGACGTAATTAGCCTCGGAGGTTCCTAAACATTGGGCCAACGGGCCTTGGAATGACTTTCTATACAACTAGCAACCCTAGAAGCTGCAACGAGCTGCTTTAGTACGGAGTGCTTGGGATGCCTTTGGATTTTCGGGTAGTTTGTCGTGCTCAAGAGAGTCAATGATCTCATTTCTCCAGTCCCAGACCAAATTAGTTGCATTTACTTCTTAATAATCATCTACATCCAATACCAAATGCATGAGTTGTACGACAGTACCGGAGTCTGATCCTTTCATTTCTGTGGAAGAGCCCAGATTGGCCAGTGTGTCTGTTTCTGCGTTTTCTTCTCTTGAGATATTAATGATTGACCATTCCCTGAATCGTGCGATCAGAGTCTAGACTTTCAATTGTTGCATGTGTTCCTCTCTGGTTTCGAAGATCTCATATACCTGATTTACTACCAGTTGGGAATCACATTTGATTTCTATGACCTCGGAGTCTAGTCCCCCGGCTAGTTCAAGTCCTGCAATCAAAGTCTCATACTCGACTTCGTTGTTAGTCAAGGGAACATTTATTATGGCTTGCCTCAGGGTTTCTCCCCAGGGCGTAATTAATAATACCCCGAGCCTGGACCCTTTCATGTTGGAAGCTCCTCCATGCATGAACAAGGTCCAGACTATTGATGTTGTTTCTGACACCATCGTTGCTTCTTTGGTAGCCAAAGGCACGGTTCGTTGACTGTTTTTCCCTTACAATAGATCCTATAGATCGATACCCTTCAGCTAAGTTTCTTTCCTTGCTAAAGTCGATATCCAAGGGTAATGCCCCTCAGTGTTCGACGTTGATTGTAGAGTAGCCTCGGATACTGTTAATGTGATCTTCGACACTGATTCGTGATCGATCTTTGATTCTAAGTTAGCACGATCCACTGTTACCTTGGTAAAAACCTTGCCAAAAAACCCATTTGGGACAAAATCGGTTCAAGAAAAAAGGGTGCAACGCGTGCAAATGTTAGTCCGAAATATAAATAAAAGGAATTGAATGGCATCGTACCTTAGCAATAATATCGTTTTAGGTGGGTTATATTTCAATTGCTCGGTAGTTGTTCACCGTTCATCATTCCGAGCTTGTAGGATCCTTTTTCGGTGATTTCAATGATATGATACAGTCCTTCCCAGTTCGACCCCAACTTTCCCTCATTCAGGTTTCGGGTGTTCAACCTGTCCTTCCTTAGTACTAAGTCCCCAACGTTGAAATATCAAATGTTGGACCTTCTGTTATAATATCTCTCGATCCATTACTTTTGGGCAGCCAATCGAACAAGGGCAGATTCACGCCCTCATCCAATAGCTTCAGGCTCGTATTCATGGCCTCATCAATTGATTCCTTTGTTTCATATCGAAATCTGATACTTAGCCCCCCGAATTCGATCGTTATTAAAGCTTCGACACCATTACTAATGAGAAAGGAGTGGCCCCAGTACTGGACATCGAGGTCGTACAATATGACCAAAGGACTTCGGGTAGGATTTCCTTGCATTTTCCTTTGGCGTCGGTCAACCTTTTTTTATGATTCTGGAGTATGGTTTTGTAGGTTGATTCGGCTTGTCCGTTCCCACTAGGGTGGTACAGCGTTGATAGGATCCTTCTAATCTTGTGGTCTTTGAGAAACTTGGTCACCTTACTACCGATGAGTTGTTTTTCGTTATCGCACACGATCTCGACCGACATTCTGAACCGACATATGATGTGGTCCTAAAGGAAATCGACGACCTCCTTCTCTCTGACCTTCTCATATGCTTGGGCTTCGACCCACTTAGAAAAATAGTCAGTCATAAATAAAATAAATTGAGCCTTACCGGGTGCCCATGGATGGGGGATGACGATGTCCATTCCCCACTTCATGAATGGCCATGGCAATAAAACCGAATGCTCCAGCTCCCCGACTTGGTTTATCATCGGAGCATGTCGTTGGCATCCATCACATTTTTGTACGAACTTCTTCGCATCCTTTTCCATGTCGATCTAGTAATAACCTGCTCCAATCACCTTCCGAACCAATGATTCGGCGCCCCAATGATTTCCACATGTGCCCTCATGAATTTCCCTCAAAACGTGATTGGTATCTCCTGGTCCTAGAAGTATTTCCAGCGGGCCATCGAAAATTCTCCTGAACAAGGTTACATCCTCGGACAAATAGAACCAGGTTGCTTTTGTATGGAGGCCCCTTGATTATTTTGGATCCGAGGGCAGTTTTCCCATCTTCAGATATTCAACGCATTCGTTTCTCCAATCCCAAGTCAGGCTTGTAGAGTTTATCCTGGCATGACCTTCTTCTACAATCAATCTCATGAGTTGCACTACTGCTCCCGAGTTAAGCTCATTGTCTTCGACCGATGATCCTAAGTTAGCAAGGTCCACTCCTTGAACCGATGTAATGCTACTTGCAACTTATCTAGGTATATTTGCATTCGTTCTTCTCTGACCTCGAATGTTCCATTAACTTGGTTTACCACAAGGAGGGACTCACTTAGCTTCGATCACCTCCGCCCCCAAGCTTTGCCTAGTTCGAGACCTACAATCATGGCCTCATATTCGGCCTCGTTGTTAGTCAATTTTACAGTCCTGATAGATTGTCTAACTACATTGCCTGTTGGCGCCTTCAAAATGATGTCGAGTCCGGAACCTTTCGCGTTCGAGGCACCGTCTGTAAAGAGGGTCCAAATTCTTGAGGACGTCCCCAAGTTTACCAACAACTCTCGTTCGACCTCGGGTATTAGGGCGGTCGTAAAGTCAGCCTTCTGTCAAGATTTGTGATTTGATGGATGTCTGGGGTCGATACTCAATACCGTACCCACTAATTTCAACGACCCATTTAGCTAATCATCCCGAGATCTCGGGTTTGTGCATGATATTTCGCAACGGGTAAGTTGTCACAACACATATGGCGTGGCACTGAAAATAAGGTTTTAGTTTCCAAGAGGCACCAGTTTTTCTAGGTGAGGGTATCTAGTCTCAGCTTCACGTAGGGTCCTGCTAACATAGTAAATTGGAAATTGTGTACCTTGTTCTTCTCGGACCAGGACTCCACTTACCATTATTTACTTCCAAGTACACGTATCGTTGTTCATATGCTTTTGGTGTATGAAGTAGGGGCGTGCTCGATAGATACCGTTTGAGTTCCTCTAGGGCTCGTTGACACTCTAGGGTCCACAAAAAGTTGTTCTTCTTTTTTAGTAGCAAGAAGAATCAATGGCTCATATCCTAGGACCTCGAGATGAACCGTCCTTGGGTGGTTATGCGTCCGGTTAATTTTTGTACGGCCTTCACATTGTCCACGATCGTGATATCTTCGATGTTTTTGATTTTGTCGGGGTTGACATCAATTCCTCGGTTGGATACCATGAACCTAAGGAATTTACCTGATCCGACTCTGAACGCACATTACTCCGGGTTCAGCTTCATATAGCACTTCTTCAAAATGCTTAACGTTTCCTACAAATGTTTTAAATGGTCTTGTGCATGCGGGAACTTAACCAACATGTCGTCAATATAAACCTCCATCAATTTTCCTACTTGTTCCTCAAAAATCTGGTTTACTAGGAGTTGATAAGTGGCAACGACATTTTTTAGTTTGAACGGCATCACGTTACAGCAATACGTGTCGTACTTAGTAATGAAAGAGGTTTTCTCCTGATCATCCGGGTCCATCCGTATTTGATTGTACCCGGAATAGGAATCGATAAAGTTGAGGATCTCGTGGCCGGTCGTGGCATCAATCATGCGATCGATGTTTGGCAGAAGGAAGGAGTCCTTTGGACAAGCTTTGTTTAAATCCTTATAGTCTACACACATGTCACGACCCAGAACCGAGGGACGAGACCGGCGCCTAACCGGATGAACCCAGTCAAGTGGACCTGGATTGCCTTTCCTACCCAACGTACTTCCCCATATTCATAATGTGCATTTATCAGTGAAACAACAAAATAGAATCAAAGCATGCGTTTACAATATAAGTCAAATTTCCTCTTTTAACATTTTCAACAATTAATCTTCCAATACGTGCATTCTAAAATACAACACTCCCAATACGGTATCGTGATTACAAACGAGTCCGACAACTACCCAAAATACATATATACAACCCACATAATGTCTACGGAGCCTCTAAGAATACTAGGAGTTTACATAAACTTGCTGGCAACAAGTCCCCGGCTATACCTTCAGAGACACAACGTATGCAAAATGAAGATGATATGGACTACACACGGCCCCAAGAGGAAATAGGGATCACCAAGATTGCTGAGAAGATGGAGAGAAGGCGCCACTATCGGCGGTCGGAGCTACCTGCTATGGATCCACCTACATCCATATAAAAGATGTAACGCCCCCGACAAAAAGGAAGTTAGTACCATTGAATAGTACTAGTATGTATAAACAAACTTTACTCTAAGTAGAATCAAACAGTGCACATATAGGAGACAGTCAGAGAAATCAAACAATTACTACACAGAAAACACAATAAGAGTTTCATAGTTCTTTATTTCAATCATTCCCCTGTTGCGGCACGCAACCCGATCCCACCGTACAATCATATTCCACCCTTATTTCTTCTCATCATTCCACCCTTATTTCTTTTGTTGCGGCGCGCAACCCGATCCGACCTTACAATCACATTCCACCCTTATTACTTCTCAACATATCATCCTTATTTCACCTGTTGCGGCGCGCAACCCGATCCGACCTTACAATCACATTCCACCCTTATTACTTCTCAACATATCATCCTTATTTCACCTGTTGCGGCGCGCAACCCGATCCCACCTTACAATCATATTCCAGCATCAACAACCAACAATTCAATCACAAGGATTTCTATCAACAAGAGTATAAATTCATAACGACCAAACGACCACGTGAAATCAAGGGCACAATAACCTTTACCAAATAGTGAGTCGTATACGATATGCCATAATAATTTAGCTTAATTAAATCAATCCACATTTTTCTTTTCCATCATTTGCTACACAGCCTTTAGCACTTTGATACATTCAGCAATTGGGTTCGTTATCATTTCATTCATTTAATGGCAGTTCCTTTCATACCGAATATTCAAACATATAACGAGTTTTGCTCATGATAGAGTAAATACAAGGAATCATAGTTCACAATCCCACATAGCATGGTGTTAAGGAAATCAACTAAGGCATTCAGAGAACAGAACCCTTCATCTCATCACAATAGGACATCCAATTCAACTACGGTCAACCAGGAATACATACCACATGCTCGGAAACCAACATGGCAACTCTACAAAGATTAAAGTTAGCCATACATACCTTAAGTCAGAATTTCCCTTTAATATCTATTCTCAAACCACCGGGCCTTCTAATTCCTTCAATCTAATTTACAAGATAACATGTTTAGACATAGAATTAGAAATCATGACTCATTTGGGCATTTTATCAAACATTATGTGATCCCTTAGATTAACTAAACCCCTTTTAGTGAAAGATTACCCTAACTTGCTTACCTTTACTAGGTTATGGAAGATTATTCACATGCATGCAAGGTCTCAACTTTAATTCTCAAGTACCAACCTATGTGGGTTTCATTCTAACTAAAATCTGAGAATTTGGGGAAATGGGGTGAAGCCTTACCTCTTATGATGAAGAAGATGACGACTACTCGATAAACTTCCAGGCCTGAGTAGAGATGGAGGACCAATTTGGGGAAGATGAGGACTTCTCTCTCTAGAACCCACTCTCACTTCTCTCTATTTTAGTCAAATAGATGTTAAAAATGAAGGGGAGGGGTGTTTTATTAAACTAGGGGTCGGGTTTTAAAATCAGAAATTGGAAGCCCTGAAGCAGGAAATGCGGTCAGGAATACGATCGCATTCCTGCTATGCGGTCCGCATTCCTGTCGCATAAAATGGCCCTAAATTGGGCAAAATGGGAACCGGAATGCCCAGGTATGCGACCATTATGCGGTCTGCATACCTGTTATGCGATCGCATAGTGCGTCGCATAACTCCCTCCGCAAGAATCAAGGTGCAAGAATGCGACAACTATGCGGCCCGCATTCGCAAAATGAGATCGCATCTTGGGCCGCACAGCTGTCCTTGAAATGGACAGCAACTGTCCAGGTATGTGACCACTATGCGGTCCGCATACCTAATATGCGATCGCATAGTGGACCGCTGATCCGCGCAATTCTGAAATTTATATCTTTTTAAGTACCGACGTACTTTTTACTTCAGAAAGGTCCGTTTTTAAGAATTTCTATAGTTATAACAACACAAGGACCTATTAAGGCATTATTTTAGACATTAAGTTTTATGATTCTTTACAACCTCCCCTACTTAAAACCATTCGTCCTCAAATGAGGATCGGGGAATCATTTTGCAAACAAAATATGCTAACCCTCAATTTTCACTAACTCCGATATTTTCTGAAAATTTTGCCAGAGTTTCCTTTGTAATTAGGCCTATCTACCTGTCAGAGATCCCCCGAAACACATAATTCCACACATTCCCAACTATTCTAACAACTTGCACATAATTTGGTTACCTCATCAAATTGTATATGATTCAATTACTTCAACATGCTATACATAATTCAGTTAATGCCACAAACTTGCATATCATTCAACTATCACATGAGTTGGACATAATTTAACTATTCCACAATATACACAAAGGTGGCACAAAAATTGAGAAGTCACAATAGTAGGGAAGTTAGGAGAGTGGAGTGTTATTGCACAAAATTTGACACAAAGGTGTAATTGCTTAGAGATGGCAGTTCTCACGACCATTACTAGACTTATTCAAGCAAATGGGGATATTTCTCTTTCATTTCATTTTCTGCTTCCCACGTGGCTTCTTCAACTTGTTGACTCCGCCATAGTATTTTAACCGAAATGACCTCTTTGTTTCTCAACCTATGAACTTGCCTATCAAGAATAGCAATCGGAACCTCTTCATATGACAATTCTTCATTAATTTCAATGGTCTCAACCGGCACGATGTCAGATGGATCTCCAATTACCTTCTTTAGCATGGACACATGAAACACTGGATGCACCAATGACATTTTAGGGGGCAATTCCAGCCTATACGCTACTTTCCCTATCCTTTGAGAGATCTGATATGGCCCGACATACCTCGGGCTCAATTTCCCTTTCTTCCCAAACCGCATTACTCCCTTCATGGGAGATACCTTCAAGAATACCCAATCGTCTACTTGAAACTCCAAATTTCTACGACGAACATCCGCATAGGATTTCTAATGACTCTGAGCAGTTTTCATCCTCTCATGAATGACTCTAACTTTTTTCATAGCTTGATTCACAAGATCCGGTCCTAATAATTCCGCCTCACCAACCTCAAACCATCAAATCAGAGACCTATACCTCCTTCCGTACAATGCCTCAAATGGGGCCATCTGAATACTAGCATGGAAACTGTTATTGTAAGCAAACTCTATAAGCGACAAGTGATCATCCCAGCTACCCTTGAAATCTAATACACAATCTCTTAGCATATCTTCAAGCTTCTGAATAGTCTGCTCCGGCTGATCGTCCGTTTGTGGGTGGAAAGTTGTGCTGAGATTTACCTGAGTACCCAAACCTTGCTAAAATTTCCTCCAAAAGTTAGCTGTGAACTGGGACCCTTGATCCGAGATAATAGAAACTGGAGTGCCATGGAGTCTGACTATTTCTTTGAGATACAACTGAGCGTACTATTCTGCAGTATCGGTGGACTTGACTGGCAAGAAATGTGCTGACATCGTGAGTCGATCCACTATTACCGAAATTGAGTCGAACTTGCGCTGAGTGCGGGGTAATCCTACCACGAAGTCCATATTGATCATTTCCCATTTCCACATCGGTATTTCCATAAGTTGCGCCAACCCACCGAGCCTCTAATGCTCGGCCTTCACTTGCTGACAATTCGGACACCTAGCCACAAAGTCCGCCACACCCCTCTTCATACCATTCCACCAATAAATCTCCTTGAGATCGCGATACATTTTCGTAGAACCTGGGTGTACGGAATACCTGGAATTGTGAGCCTACGCCATAACTCTTTCCCGAAGATCATCCACATCCGTAACACATAGCCTCTCTTGGCACCGCAAAACACCGTCATCGTTGCCGAGTGACAATGCTGAAGTCTTGTGGTTTAGAATTGTTTTCCTCAACTGTGCCAAAACTTGATCCCTGAATTGCTTTCCCTTGACTTCTGCTACAAGCGAAGACTCCGCTCCATTACGCACCACGGCATTCCCTTCATCTCAGGCCGAAAGACGGACCCCTAGACTGGCCAACTGATAAACCTACCAAGCCAAAGGCCTCTGACCTGCTTCCAAATGAGCCAAGCTACCCATGGATTTCCGGCTAAGAGCGTCGGCTACCACATTTGCCTTCCCTGGATGGTACAAAATATTCATATCATAATCCTTGAGCAATTCTAACCACCTTCGATGCCTTAAGTTCAACTCCTTCTATTTGAATAAATACTGAAGACTCTTGTGGTTTGTGAACACGTCCACATGGACCCCATAAAGATAATGCCGCCAGATCTTCAATGCAAACACAACCGCTGTGAGCTCTAAATCATGCGTCGTGTAATTCTTCTCGTGATTTTTGAGCTTCCTAGAAGCATACACTATTACCTTACCACATTGCATCAATACACACCCCAAACCAACTCTTGAAGCATCACAATACACCACAAACCCCTCTAAACCTTCTGACAAGGCCAACACTGGCGCTGAAGTTAATCTTGATTTCAATTCCTGAAAACTCTTTTCACAAGCATCGGACCACTGCAACTTAATCGCTTTTTGCGTCAGCTAAGTCAATGGGGAGGCGAGAGTAGAGAATCCCTCCACGAACCTCCGATAATAACCAGCTAGACCCAAGAAACTACGAATCTCTATCAGGGTCGTTGGCCTAGGCAAATCCTTCACTGCTGCTATCTTTTGGGGATCAACCTGAATCCCTTCCATGGAAACAACATGGCCCAAAAGGGTAACTGACTCTAGCCAAAATTCACATTTTGAAAACTTCGCATACAACTGGTGCTGATGAAGAGTCTGCAGAACTGCCCTGAGGTGATTAGCATGATCTTCCCGACTTCGCGAATAAATGAGGATATCATCAATGAAGACTATCACAAAAGAGTCAAGAAACAACTTGAAAACTCGATTCATAAGATCCATAAAAGTTGTTGAGGCGTTGGTTAGCCCAAAAGACATTACCAAAAATTCAAAGTGCCCATAACGAGTCCTGAAGGCGGTCTTGGGAATATCCTGCTCCCTGATCTTTAACTGGTGATACCCGGATAATAAATCAATCTTTGAGAAGAACCTAGCACCTTGAAACTAGTCGAACAAATCATCTATCCGCGGCAATGGGTATTTGTTTTTTATGGTGACCTTGTTGAGCTGTCGATAATCAACACACATTCGGAGCGACCCATCTTTCTTCCTGACAAAGAGAACAGGTGCACCCCAAGGCGACATACTTGGCCGATTGAAACCCTTTTCTAATAGATCTTTCAATTGCTCCTTTAACTCTCTCAATTCTGCTGGCGCCATCTTGTAAGGTGGAATAGATATTGGTTGCGTATCTGGCAATACATCAATCCCGAAATCGATCTCTCTATCTCGCAGAATCCCAGGGAGCTCATCTGGAAATACTCCAAGAAACTCATTCATAACCGGCACGGACTCAGGAGTAGGCACCTCTGAAGTGGTATCCGCAACCCGGACCAAATGATAGATGCACCCCTTCCTGATCATCTTGGAGGCCTTAAGATAGAAAATAAACCTACCCCTCGGCACAACATTATTCCCTTCCCACTCGATAACGGGTTCATTAGGAAACTCAAGCCTCACAATTCTGGTTCGGCAGTCGAGTTTAGCAAAGCACGAATAGAGCCAATCCATCCCTATAATTACATCAAAATCTACCATTCCCAACTCAATAAGATCGGTCGTGGTATCTCGACCACACACCGTGATAACACAAATCCTATAGACTCGTGCCGCCGTAATAGAATCACCAACCGGAGTCGACACTGAGAACGACTCATGAAGTTGTTCGGGTTCTATCCCAAAACTCGAAACAATAAATGGAGTAACATATGACAATGAAGATTCGGGATCAATAAGAGCATAAACATCATGTTTTTGAACAATCAGAATAATTGTGACAACATCTGGAGAAGCCTCAGAACTCTGGTGACCACTCAAAGCATAGAACCGACTGGGTCCCCCTTGACCCCGTTCTCTATCCCTAGCTGCATCGCGCCCTACTAGTGCTGGAGGGCGTGCTGAAGACGTAGCGGCTGACGAACTGGATGGCTGAGCAGTACCCCCTACCTGTGCCCTGACTGGGTGCACGACAGTCTCGCTGAACATGGCCCCTCACTCCGCATCTATAGCATACCGGGATATCCAAGTAACAAGGCTCAGAATGAAACCTCACACACTTAGGGCATAGGGCCCACCGCTGCTACTGGAACCTCCCACTTGAACGACCCGACTGATGGAACTTCCTGCTATCTGAACCGGGTCCAAAGCGACCTCCCTGCTGATAATTGTGCCCTGATGACGGTGCACTGGATGAGGACTGAGCATAGGACTGAGATGGCCCTGATGACCCTCTCCCAAGGGCTAATCTCACACCTCCAACTGAACTCCCAGGGTTGCCCGCTGACCGGGCCCTACTACTACTCTCTCTCTCCATTCTTATCTTCAATTTCCGAGCCTCCGTATCCTGGGCGAATCCCACAATCTTCCCATAGTTCATATATGAATGCAAAGCAGCTGTAGCAGCCTCATTGATAACCAAGGGACCAAGGCCCTGAACAAACCGACGAACTCTGGCCTCCGTAGTCGGCATTATGTGGATAGCATACTTGGACAAGCGCACGAACTCCATATGATATTCCCGCACACTCATGCTGCCCTGCTTAAGGACCTCAAACTCTGCAACACGGTCTGCCCTAGTCTCGACAGGCAATAAATGATCCATAAAAGAATCTACAAACTCATCCCACCTCGCCGAAGGGCTCCCCTCTCCACGGGAACTCTCCCACATCTCGAACCACGAATATGCTGCTCCCTTTAGACGATAGGAAGCTAACTCAACTCCCTCTGTCTCAGTAGCCCTCATAACCCTGAGGGTCTTGTACATCTTGTCTATAAACTCCGGAGGATCGTCTTCTGGGTCGGTGCTTGTGAAATCTGGAGGGGCTAACCGTAGAAACTAGTTGACCCTAGAACCTGAAGAGTCCCCTTGCTCACTCGAGGGTGCGGGGGTAAAATTTGATCTATGGGCCTGAGAGTCCACCAACTGCGTCAACATATGAATAGCTCCCCTGATGTCCCCATTAGAAATACCGGGACCCGAAGCTGGGGCTGGAGGAGGATCAGGAATATCAGCGGGAGGGATCATAGCACCCTCTGCTGGAGCAGGAACTGGAATAATCTGGCCAGGAACGGAGGAGTCAGGATGATTCATGGTCGGGGGATTGTCCTCACCCGCACCATCAAATTGAAAATTGATGGCCACACTTGGGGTGGCATTGGCCTCTAGGCCGAGTCGATCTCTCTTCTTGGGTGCCATTTACCGAAAATTGGAACATCGCACGAGTTAGAGATAGACAACCTCACCTTTCACCACATCGCACGATATAGAATAGCAATAAAAGTGTACTTTCCTAAATGTCCATGCAGCCCCCTAATTATAGATGTGGTCGACAACACACCGATAAGAAGGGCTCTACTAGACACGACTCCGATACATCCTAGGACACTTTTAAAACCTTAGGCTCTGATACCAAGTTTGTCACAACCCAAAACCGAGGGACGAGACCGGCGCCTAACTGGATGAACTCAGTCAAGCGGACCTGGATTGCCTTTCTTACCCAACGTACTTCCCCGTATTCATAACGTACATTTATCAGTGAAACAGCAAAATAGAATCAAAGCATGCGTTTACAATATAAGTCAAATTTTCTCTTTTAACATTTTTAACAATTAATCTTCCCAAAACGTGCTTTCTAAAATACAACACTCCCGATACGGGATCGTGATTACAAACGAGTCCAACAACTACCCAAAATACATATATACAACCCACATAATGTCTACGGAGCCTCTAAGAATACTAGGATTTTACATAAACTTGCCGGCAACAAGGCCCCGGCTATACCTTCAGAGACACAACGTATGCAAAATGAAGATGATATGGACTACACACGGCCCCGAGAGGAAGTGGGGCTCACCAAGACTACTAAGAAGATGGAGATAAGGCGCCACTATCGGCGGTCGGAGCTACCTGCTATGGATCCACCTACATTCATATAAAAGATGTAGCGCCCCCGGCAAAAGGGACGTTAGTACCATTGAATAGTACTAGTATGTATAAACAAACTTTACTCTAAGTAGAATCAAACAGTGCACAGATAGGAGACAGTCACAGAAATCAAACAATTACTAGCCAAAAACATAGAAAACACAATAAGAGTTTCACAATTCTTTATTTCAATCATTCCCCTGTTGCGGCGCGCAACCCGATCCCACCATACAATCATATTCCACCCTTATTTCTCTCATTATTCCACCCTTATTTCTTCTGTTGCGGTGCGCAACCCGATCCTACCTTACAATCACATTCCACCCTTATTACTTCTCAACATATCATCCTTATTTCACATGTCGCGGCGCGCAACCCGATCCTACCTAACAATCATATTCCAGCATCAACAACCAATAATTCAATCACAAGGATTTCTATCAACAAGAGTATAAATTCATAACGACCAAACAACCACGTGAAATCAAGGGCACAATAACCTTTACCAAACAGTGAGTCGTATACGATAAGCCATAATCATTTAGCTGAATTAAATCAATCCACATTCCTTTCCATCATTTGCTACACAGCCTTTAGCACTTTGATACATTCAGCAATTGGGTTCGTTATCATTTCATTCATTTAGTAGAACTTCCTTTCATACCGAATATTCAAACATTTAACGAGTTTTGCACATGATAGAGTAAATACAAGGAATCATAGTTCACAATCCCACATAGCATGGTGTTATGGAAATCAACTAAGGCATTAAGAGAACATAACCCTTCATCTCATCATAATAGGACATCCAATTCAACTACGATCAACCAGGAATACATACCACATGCTCGGACACCAACATGGCAACTCCATAAAGATTAAAGTTAGTCATACATACCTCAAGTCAGAATTTCCCTTTAATATCTATTCTCAATCCACCAGACCTTCCAATGCCTTCAATCTAATTTACAAGATGACATGTTTAGACTTAGAATTAGAAATCATGACTCATTTGGGCATTTTATCAAACATTATGTGATCCCTTAGATTAACTAAACCCTTTTTAGTGAAAGATTACCCTAACTTGCTTCCCTTTACTAGGTTATGGAAGATTATTCACATGTATGCAAGGTCTCAACTTTCATTCTCAAGAACCAACCTATGTGGGTTTCATTCTAACCAAAATCTGAGAATTTGGGGAAATGGGGTGAAGACTTACCTCTTATGATGAAGAAGATAACGACTACTCGATAAACTTCCAGACCTGAGTAGAGATGGAGGACCAATTTGGGGAAGATGAGGACTTCTCTCTTTAGAACCCACTCTCACTTCTTCTTTTTTTCTCACTCCTCTCTATTTTAGTCAGATAGATATTAAAAATGAAGGGGAGGGGTGTTTTATTAAACTAGGCGTCTGGTTTTAAAATCAGAAATTAGAAGCCCCAAAGCAGGAAATGCGGTCAGGAATGCGATCGCATTCCTGCTATGCGGTCCGCATTCCTGTCGCATAAAATGGCCCTCAAAATGGGCCAAAATGGGAACCAGACTGCCCAGGTATGCGACCACTATGCGGTACACATACCTGTTATGCGATCGTATAGTGCGTCACATAACTCCCTCCGCAATAATCAAGGTGCAAGAATGCGACAACTATGTGGCTCGCATTCGCAAAATGCGATCGCATCTTGGGCCGCATAGTTGTCCTTGAAATGGACAGCAACTGTCCAGGTATGCGACCACTATGCGGTCCGCATACCTGATCTGCAATCGCATAGTGGACCGCAGATCCGCGCAATTCTGGAATTTATATCTTTTTAAGTCCCGGGGTACTTTTTACTTCAAAAAGGTCCGTTTTTAAGAATTTCTACAATTATAACAACACAGGGACCTATTCGGGCATTATTTTAGACATAAAATTTTACGGGTCTTTACAACACATTCTAAATTTGTTACACTTTTTAGGGACTACCACTACGTTTTCTTACCAATCTGGGTATTTAACCTCTGGAATAGACCCTATTTTAAGGAGTTTAGATACCTCATCCTTGATGAAAGCATGATTGACCTCGGATTGGGCCCTCCTTTTCTACTTGACCGGATAGAATTTTGGGTCCAGGCTTAGCTTTCGGGTGGTTATTTCCGGGGGGGATCCCTGTCAAGTAAAGATGGGACCAATAGAAACAATTCATGTTATCTATTAGAAATTTAATGAGTTTCTTCCTGAGCTCGGGAGTTAGGCCCGTGCCCAGGTATACCTTCCGATCGGGTATATGTTCGATCAATATGACTTGCTCCAGCTCTTCGACCGTTGATTTGGTAGCGTCGGAATCATTAGCGACTATAAATGATCGGGGAACCCCGTAATCATCGTCTTCGTTGTCCCCTACTTGTCTGGTTGGGCCGAGGCCGACATCGATGGTTGCTATTTGTCTTCTTGTTTTGCTTTCGAACTTGGCTTATTTGATGTTGTAAGTGTTGATATCGGAATTACTTCATCGACTGCAAACATCTCCTTTGCGGATGGTTGTTCTCTATAGATCGTCTTAATCCCTCCCAGCGTCGGGAATTTTAACACTTGGTGAAGGGTCGAGGGCACTGCCCTCATGTTGTGGATCCATGGCCTCTTGAACAGGGCGTTGCATCTCATGTCACCTTTGGTCACATAAAACTTGGCCTCCTGGATGGTCCCAACGGCAATGATTGGTAGCGTTATTTCCCCTTTTGTGGTTTTACATGCCATGTTGAATCTGTTCAGAACTCGGACTTCGGGCACGATTTGATCTTGTAGGCCGAGCTCTTCTATGACTCTCGACAGTATGATATTGGCCGAGCTACCTGGATCAATTAACACACGTTTAACTTGAGATTTATTTATGAGTATAGATATTACTAGAGCATCATTGTGAGGTTGCAAGATCCCCTCTACGTCCTCGTCGATGAAAGACAAGGTTCCTTCCGGTATGTAATCTCGAGTCCGTTTTTCCTTGTGATGGACACTTTTGTGCGTTTCATCATCGGTCCTTGAGGGATATCGTCTCCACCGATGATCATATTGATAACGTGTTGAGGTTCTTCTGGTTCGGTCTATTTTTAAGAGTCCCTACTTCTGAAATGACTCTTGGCTCGGCCGCTCAGAAATTCTCTAAGGTGCACGTTGTTAAATAACCGGGATACTTCTTCTCTCAACTGTCGACAATCCTTTGTTACGTGGCCATGAGTGCCATGATATTTGCACATTTGGTTGAGATCTCTATGGGCTGGATCGGTTTGTAAAGGTCGAGGCCAATTAGTATATTTGATGCTTCCGATAGCCGATACGATGGAAGCCACATCAACATTAAAGATGTATTCCGATAATCGTGGCACTTCTTTAGGTCTGATAGGCCTGTCAAAACCATTCTTACCCATGAGCCCTTGAGATCTCTAACCTCGATCGCTTCTCATTTAATTTCTCATAGAAATTTGCCTAGATCCATTGTTTCTGCGATCTCTATTATATGAATAGTACTGATCTCAGTTCGACCTCGGTTCTCGATCAATATCTCTCTTGATTCTGTAGACGTTTCTGACAGGATAAACAGACCCAGAAGGAGCCCAAGTTAATCATCTTCGACCCTGATCTTTGATTGATACCGATTATGCACATCGGCCCAAGTAACAGTCGGGTACTCTATCAGATTCTGCTTTAACTGCTGTGAAGCCGCCGAGTTTGTAATGACCCGATCGGTCGTTTTGAGAGTTAGCACCCTGATCCCCTAATAACCATTCCTCTCATGTCTAATTATGCTATTGGAACTTGTCAAAGCGTTGAGTGGTGAAATTCGGAGTGATTTTGGACACATAGTCCTTAGATGTGGGTTTTAGCTTTTGAAATCAGGTTGTAGCTAGAACTGTGTGAAGATGGATCCTTAATTGAATTCCGTCGACTCCGTTAGCTCTGTTGGGTGATTTTGGGGTTAGGAGCGTGTTCAAAATGTGTTTTCGAGGTCGGTTGTAGATTTAGGCTTGAATTGGCGAAAGTTAGAATTTAAGCTATTTCGGCCGATATGTGAAATTTTGATATCCGACTCGGAATGGATTCCGAAAGCGACAGCAGGTTCGTAATGTCATCTATGACCTGTGTGCAAGATTTGAGGTCATTCGGATGAGTTTAGACGTGGTTCGGCATCGAATGCGGATTTTAGAAATTTCATAAGTTCTTAGGCTTGAATTTATGCATATGTGATGATTTTGATGTTATGAGATGTGTTTTTAAGGCTCGACCAAGTTTGAATGAGGTATTAGGGTCAGCTGGTAGGTTTGGTTGAGGTCCCGGGGGCCTCAGGGCTGTTTCGGATGCTCAACGGGTGAATTTGGAACCTTGAGAGTTGCTGAACCATTGCTGGTTCTGGTGTCTCGCACCTGCGATGGTTTTCCCGCAGGTGCAGACCCACATGTGCGAAGGTGAGCACGCATGTGCGGGCTTAGTCCAGGTAGGCCAGGCTCGCAGGTGCGGAGGGGCATTCGCAGGTGCGGAGCGCATCTGCGACCCAGCATCCGCAGGTGCGATCTAGAGTGCTTAATGAGTTTCGCACCTGCCATGGAAATTCCGCAGGTGCAGCACCGCAGGTTCGATCATGGAGTCGCAGGTGCGAAATCCCTAGGTTGTTATACCAAAAATCCGAGGGTTTGAAGTTCATAACTCCAAAATCGATTGTGAGCTCGGGATTTGGTGACTTTTAGTGGAATTCGAAGAGGAGAATCATAAGTAACGTTTCTAACCTAAGTCCAATTGTATATCGTTAATATCTATCAATTTCCTCAACCTAATCAATGAAATTGGATGGAAAATCATGAAAAATTGGGATGAAACTTCCCCGAGTAGAAATCTGAGGATTTAGGGAGTTTTTGACATCGGATTCTGATGATTCTTGTTCGAGTGAGTTCGTGAGTGAATGGGTGTTCGGAATTTATAAATTTTATCCTTTCCGAGACGTGGGCCCGGGAGATTTTTTGGGCGAATTTCCTAATTTCGCGCATTAGCTTACAAATAATTAGCTATTTTGTCTCCTTGAAGTGATATTCACATTATGCAATCGAATTGAATAGATTTGGGCCACCCGGAGTCGGATACTCGTGGCAAGAGCGTGGTATTGAGTTGATTAGCGCAGTCAAGGTAAGTGGCTTGCCTGACTCTGTGTTGGGGATTTCCCTTAGGCATTTTTATACTGATTTTGTTATGTGGACGCCGTGTACGTGAGGTGACGAGTGCGTACACGGGTCATTGTTGCTAAAATTCCACTTTTCCTTCCATGACATGACTCATTTTCATTGCTATAATACTGCTTTATGTTATAACTGAGTAGTTAGCGTAGGAATAAGCATGCCTACCTGTCCTTACCTGAATTCCTCTTATTTGCTACTAATTGCACCATGCTTAGGTAGTTTTACCTTATTCTTGCATGTTGTTTTCTTGAACTGTTTAATTTAACCGTATCCGATAGACTTCTGCATTGCATATTTAAATTGGGACTACGGACTGAGATCCGGGAGCTTTCCCCTGTACTGCATCGCATATTTAAATTGAGACTACGGACCGAGATCCGGGAGCTTTCCCTCTGTACTGCATCGCATATTTAAATTGGGACTACGAACAGAGATCCGGGAGCTTTTGCTCTGTACTGCATTGCATATTTACTGTTGAGATATATGCTGTGCTGAGCCGAGAGCTATCTTTCTTTCATTATTCCTTCTCGTTCCTGTTAATTCTGTTTATTATTGCTTATTTATATATCACTGCTTTAACTTATAACTAACTTATTTTAAAACTCAGTAGAGCCTCAACCTGACCTCGTCACTACTTGACTGGGGTTAGACTTGCACTTACTGAGTACCGAATGTGGAGTACTCACGCCCTTTCCTGCGCATGTTTTTCCCATGTGCAGATCTAGGTACCAGCACACCGTACCGTGGCTAGGCGCATCTTAGCAGCTGCTCAGGAGACCGCGAGGTAATTCTGCCGCGTCCGCAGAATCTCATGAGTCCCCTTCCACTCTCGTATAGATATAGGTGATATTTAGATATATTTTTCTTATTCCTTTGTATAGAGCTACAGTAGTACATAGCTTGTGATTTTGTGGCGTTCCGAGTTTTGGGAAAGTAAGAGTTGTAAATGCCGAGCGGCTAAGTTACATATATATATATATATATATATTCTTCTCCTTTTCTATTTTATTGTTATGTTGTCTTATTTCCCGCATGTTTTAGGCTTACCTAGTCTTAGAGACTAGGTGACATCACGAGATCGTTCGGAGGAAAATATGGGTCGTGACAGAGTTTCAAACATTGAGTCCTTGGGTGAAGGCTTGAACGACCCAGTCATGAGCGACCGACGGTAGGTCCATCCCTTCCATTTGGAGTCGAGACACAAACTCTCTGAGCATTTCGTTGTCCTTATGTCTTACCTTGAAAATGTCCGACTTCCTGGTTTCGACCTTGATGGGCCCATCGTGTGCCTTCATGAAATAATCTGCAAGCATAGCAAATGAGTCAATAGAATTAGGTGGTAAATTGTAATACCATATCGCAGCTCCCTTTCACAAGGTCTCTCCGAATTTCTTTAGTAAGACGGATTCGATCTCATCATCCTCTAGTTCATTCCCTTTGATGGCACATGTGTAAGAGGTGACATGCTCGTTCGAGTCGGTCGTTCCATTATATTTAGGAATATCGGGCATGCAAAACTTCTTAGGGATCGGCTTGGGAGATGCGCTCGGGGGTAAAGGTTACTACACGAATCTTTTGGAGTCCAGGCCTTTCAATATCGGTGGTGCTCCTGGGATTTGATCGACCCTGGATTTGTAGGTTTCCACCTTCTTGTCATTTGCCTCGATCTTCTTCTCTCCCGACTCAATTCGTTTTTCAATTCCTCGAGCATCTTTACGATTACCGGATTGGTCCCTGATTCCTTATCATTCGATCTCTTTGAGGCCGATTCAATTCTGTGGACAACTTCCTAGGATGGCTCGGGCTCAATCCTACTTTGTGGGCGACTCTGGTTTTGGAGTTGATCTATCGCCGCTTGTTGAGCCTGTAACATTTCGAAGCTCACCCGTAGGTTGATTCCACCATCTTCAACGCCACATGTTCTTTGAGTGGCTGATCGAACATCTCTACGGACGCTGTCCTCGGGATCAGTGGGCAAATTTGCGTTGAAGGCTACATGTGAACTGACGTCGATTGGTTCTGCAGTCTTTGCTGTCGGGACTCCATCAAGATCGAACGGGGGTACGTCATTCCCAGGTGCTACATTATCGTTTTCGCCGTGGTGATCGAAATCGTTGTCAACGTGTAGAGGTGCTGATTGAGTTCGACATTTCGATCGTGAAATCAAAGACACTCCGAAGAACAAGTGTAAAATAGTGTGTGTTATGAAAGTTTGTATCAAATAACCACTATTATCCTTGGCACCATAGTGGGCGCCAAACTGTTTACCCTCAAAATTGGATAACAATTGAATTTATACGCGGTTTTAAGGATACGTGATCTAACTTGATACAAATTGAGAAAACAGATTAATATTAAAATCAATAATAGAAAAGTAAATACAAACCACACGAGTGGAACATTCTTAGCCTTGAGAGTTAGTCACCCTCGAGTCGAAATGTGCCTCAATCGATGTCGGAACAGAATGAAATGATAACAAGAACTACAAAAATAGTGCATGCTTTGGGATGCGTGTTACAAATAATCGGACCCCCTTTATATAGTATGAGAGTCCTACTTTAGATACAATTCTATAAAAGGTAGGAAATCTCATGATTAGCTAATTAGTCGGTCTCTCTTGATACGTGCCGAGACTCCCGTTGTGATATACGACCAATTACGAATATTTCGGTCTTCCGTATTCGGTTTGATAGTATTTCCTCGAGCTTGACCGGAGTCGGGTTGGTTCCGGAGTTACGGGCTCGATGATGTTGAAGATGTATGTTCTAACTTCGTACATTGACTCGAAGGAACCCGGGGTCGATCTCCAACCCATCTCGTTTCAGTCTCGATCTTTCATGCAATAGGCGTGCCCGATTTCGATAATATACAACTTTTGAGAAAAATAAATTTATAAACATTTTTAAAAGATTGGCCAAATAGGTATTAAATTATACAAACAAGTAAAGCAGCTTTTGCCCATGTTCTTACTGTCTTCTCCTCTCTATCCCTTTCGCTATCAAAAGTATAACTTACATTCACTCTCTGCTTCTTCTTTCTGGCATAGCCAACAACTAACAGATTCATTTCCCTCCAACCTCTCACCCCATAAGAAAATCCAACGTAAAATTCCAGCGATTCATTATATTTTCTTCTTCTTATGTAGATGTATATAATTTTGTCTGCTTGTTCGTGTGATGATCGTATTAGTGTTTTTTAGATCTATGTTACATTGACTTAATTATTGGTAATTTTAGTCCTTTTTTACTAATTGGCACGAGTGCTCGCTTTCTTACAACTCCTACTGAACCCTGGTACAAACAAGACAAATAAAGGAAGAATATAGGTTCGATAAACCTTTTTTTTTGTTTTCAATGATTTAACCTATAGCGTGATGATATGTTTTTGAATTTTGTTCAGTTGAGAGGAAGTGGATATGTCTCGAATTATAGGTCGAAAAATAGCCAGCAGAGGCATTTCTGCTTTGGTGAGTATGGAGTTAATTTTTTTTTTTGTAATAGATTCAGATTTCATTTTCTGAAAATTTTTGAACTGGGTTTCTGGTTTCAGAATATAAACCTGTTCTTGCGGGAAAGCAGGGTATTTACATCTAGAACTTACTCTTCCACTGCTAAAGAGGTGACTTCTTTTCCCTTTAATTTTGTCATGCAATAATTTTATTTTATGTTTAGTTTTATTTGATAGTGATTGCTTTAAACATCTTTGCAGATGACAGTGCGCGACGCTCTAAATTCTGCTCTTGATGAAGAAATGTCTGCAGATCCTAAGGTCTTTATAATGGGGGAAGAGGTATAATTGTAGCTTTTTAAAAGGTTCTTAAAATGCTTTGTATAGCCCTTCAATGTTATTTTTTAAATCTTGATCAATAAAATATATATTCTTAATTTTGTTGACTTAGGTTGGTGAGTACCAGGGAGCCTACAAGGTTAGATATGTTGCACAATTTCAATTGTTGCACTAATCTCCTGTATTCATCACACTTGATAATCAATGTTTTATGCCTGATTTTTTTTTTTGATTATAAATCTCCCAGATTTCAAAGGGGCTTTTGGATAAATATGGCCCGGAAAGAGTTCTTGATACACCGATCACTGAGGTTACTCCTTGTACACTAATAATCAAATAGATGTTTTTTGGCTCTCCATTGAACATATATGATGAAGTGCCTAAAACATCTTATGTTCTTTCCTAGGCTGGATTTGCTGGAATTGGAGTTGGTGCCGCTTACCATGGACTGAAGCCTATAATAGAATTCATGACATTTAACTTCTCCATGCAGGTTGGACTTTTTTTCTCTTTAAACACCGTTTTTCGGTTCTTAGTGATCTACTGAATTATTTGTCAAAGACAACTGTAATATTTCAATGCATCCATTAGTATGTTATAGCACCTCTTTTTTTTTTTTTTTTTTTTTTTTGGGGGGGGGTGGAGAGTGGGTGCATCTGTGGGTGTTTTTGAGTAAGATTTAGGATAAACAGAACTTGCAAATAGGATTGGTTCATGAATCAAGATTAATGCGGAGTTATTTTCTAGTATGATGTGGTGTAAGTAGTTCTTTTCTTTGTTTTGTATTTTTGCTGAGTGAATGAAATGTGTTGCTAATACAAGCAATGAAATGCTCTTATAAAAAAATGATTTAAAAAATAAAAGCAACAAAATGCCAAAGGGGGAGGAAACTTACGTTATAGTCTTTGAGGACAAAAGATTCTGTCTTGGTATTTCAGTTCTGAATTTGACAGACCACCTACACTATTGAAAACAAACTGCTATTGCTTTCTCTTCCGTGTACTCGTGTTCTCTCAGGGAATGGATGCCAGTTATTGCTTTCAGCCACCGAAACGCAAGCAGCTGCACTGTAAGGAGGACACAAATTTTAAGCACTTAAGCTAGAAAGTTAAAGCAGCAGGGCACTGTTTAGATTTGAGGTTGATACCAACTCATCAAAATCCACAAAGATGTCTCTTTTCGTCATCTCCAGCTTTATAATGCGTGACACTACAGCTAATTCTTGAGTGGCTGTGTTGGTAAACAGGCTATACTATTAAATACTTAAATGGCCTTATGATTTTTTCAGTAGCTCAAATTTATTTACAAATAAGTATAAATGTTTTCTTATTACTGTTGTTTCGCGAGCATTGAGATTTTTTTTTGTATTTTCTTATCTAACCAAATTGACATGCTGCAATTCCCTCTCCTTGTACAAACATGTGTCTGTAGAGATTCTAGAATAGCATATGACAATGACATTTCTGTCTGCAAATGTTGGCATGGATTCTGGTTAAGTCACTGCAAGTGGAAAATCATTTTTTATATAAGATTTGTAATATTATCATGATTTTTAGGTTATTTATAACACTTGTCCTTGAGTACAAGCATATAACCTTGCTGGTGCTTATTTGCAGGCAATCGACCATATTATTAATTCTGCCGCAAAATCCAATTACATGTCTGCTGGTCAGATATCAGTGCCAATTGTTTTCAGAGGTCCTAATGGTGCTGCAGCTGGAGTTGGTGCCCAGCATTCTCAGGTATGTCTATGAACTGAAAGCACTCTGTTTTGTTTGTGCTGTTGTCAGAGTTCATTAAAATTAAGTGAAATAAGCTTAAGCATCATGTTTTTACACTGTTATAAGTTATTACATTTGATCTCCCGTATTTATCTCATCTTGGTGGTAAAAGTATGCTATATAAGCTCATTGGTTTCCAGATTGATTTTTTTTCTTTGTATGTGTCAATAGGCAGAAATAAAGGGAACTTTTCGTCTAAGATTCGTTAAGATTGTGTTTTAAGTGTTGCCTTCAGTTAATCAATTGCAGAGAATAATTTGAACCATCATTTGAAGCACCATCAGCTAATTGGCTGCTTGGTTTTAGGGACTGATCAGGTTGGCCGGCACTAGCTTGTGAATGAAGATGCTAGAAAGTTAGTTGGAAAAATAACATCTGGCTGATGTGATAAAGGAATTTTCTCCTTTCAGAGAGCTATATTTGTTTGTCCAAGGTCCCAGATTTCTCTTTTTGTACTCCCACATCAATTAGTATGAGTAAAGTAGAGAGGGTTAGTTAAAGAAAGATTGGTAAGAGATGAGAGTGTGGGGAATGTTGGGACAGGGATAGCAAGCGTAATTCCCAGTGTCATAGTTTACCTTTCTATCTTCCTCTCTCGTGGTGTTCCCTAAGCTCTTCCTTCCTCACTTTTCATTCTACTGTTTTTGAGGCTTCTCTTCTACTATCGGGAGTCATGGGTGAGGAGGTGAGCTCTAAGCATATATACATATATTAGTCTTGGTAAGCGACCATTGGCGGTATGGGTAGCAACTACTATCATTATACCAGTCTAAGGTTGTTCGTGGAGGTAGGTCTCTAGTGTAAGTAACTCTTTGGTACAACGCTATGAAATTTATATTGGGTATTTGAGTGTTAAAAGCTGAAAACATATACGGGATCAAGTAAATATGCGAAACTTAAGTTAGGAGATGCTTTGTTAGATAGTTAATAGTTGTGTAAATAAGTATAGTCCCACATGGAATAGGATTAGTGTTTGTATTGTGTAATGTTATAAATAGGGGTCCTTGTATTATGGTTAAACATCAATAATATCTTTTTCTCCCGTGATTTCTGACATGGTATTGAAACTATAGTGAGAAAATACTTGTTGTGCAATCTACCAGCGATTTCAGGAAGAAACAGTTCACCGTCCAACTTTCTGGTGGCTGTTTGCATCAAAATCACTATTTATCGGTGTTGTGCACAAATCAACATCACCACAAGGTCCGCCTTAGTCCCGCGACCTAACCTTACCAACCCCACTGGAAAAAACCTCTCCACGCGCCGGATGGATAGGAAATTTTCCAGCAAGATCTGTACATGCGCCAGGCGTGTGAGCCCTCTTCCGACCAGATTTTGACAGAACTCCTTCAGGAAAACTTACTTGCACAATGATTCCGAGTCCACCTGTACTATTTCCTACAGATTTCGACAATTTTGGAATTTTTCGGCGAGCTGCCGTGACTTTGGAATCTTACGCTCGCTGGACTTTCTAATGACCTTGATTCAATATGCGACCAGATTTTGGTTAGTTCGACTATCCCTGCAGTTGATGAATTATTCTCTAGATTACTTTGCTTGCTGCAGCGCCCTGTCACATAGTGATCTCATCACAGAGTTCTTCTATTCGCGCATCCCAGATAGTGAAACATTGGGCATCTTAGACTATGGAGAATATACGGGGAGGAGGTCGTTTTGGATGGTCTCGACCCAAGTGTTCTTATTATAATAAGCTTGGACACACCCGTGAGGTGTGTTACTCTTTGCATGGTCGACCAACAAAAAATGCTTATGTTGCTCAAACTGAGACCGTAGGTGACCGGGGGTTTTCTTTATGTGAATAGGAATATAATGAGTTCCTTCAATATTGAGCAAGTAAGCAAAAACTTCCATAAGTAACTGATATTTCTGTTGCTTGTAATTCCTTTACTTTTGTTTCCCAGTAGTAGTCATGGACTCGGGCCCCTCTGACGCTATTTTTGGTAGTAGTTCACTTTGTCAAGTATTGTTTATTTATAGTCTCTTCCCAATGCTACTCTAACCAATGAAGTCCAAACAAAGCAAAAGAAGTTGGACAAGCTAAATCCCATATCCTCCGTCACATTAGATTCTGTCCTTTATGTCCCTGACTTTCCTTTTAATCCTGCATCTGTTAGTCGATTGACTCGTGCCCTCCATTGTGGTATATATTTTATTGATGACTCTTTTATTATGCAGGACCACAGTATGGGATAGACGATTGGCACATGGCGTTAATCACAACTCACAAGGCTTTTACTACCTTAACTCACTCAATCCCTCCACAACATGTCCAGATAAAGATCCTTCATATCCCAACCATAGGAACACCACTCTAGACTTATCGTCGTTGTCTGCATCCATCATTAGGCCCAGTTGATTCACGTCCCGCACCTGACCCTGCTTCTAATAGTCTCCTTCTAGTCCACCTATTGCACTTCGGAAAGTTATTTGGTCCACACTTAATTTAAATCCATATTATGTTGGTTTAAGTTATCATAGTTTTGTCATCATCCCATTATGCTTTTGTATCTTCTTTGTCCTTTGTTTCCATCCCTATGTCTACAGGTGAAGCATTGTCTCATCCAAGATGGCGACAAGCTATGATTGACAAGATGTCTGCTTTACATACAAGTGGTACTTGGGAGCTTGTTCCTCTTCCTTCAGGTAAATCTACTGTTGGTTGGCATTGGGTTTAAGCCGTCAAAGTTGGTCTGGATGATGGCTTGATCGACTTAAGGCCTGTCTTGTTTTCAAAGGGTATACTCAGATATTTGGGCTCGATTGTAATGATACTTTCTATCCCTGGCTATAATAGCATCAGTCTGCCTTTTTCTATCCATGGCTACTGTTCGCCATTGACGTCTCTATTAGTTGGACATTAAGAATGCTTTTCTTCACGGTGACCTTGAAGATGAAGTTTATAAGGAGGAACCACCTGGTTCTGTTGCTCAGGGGATTCTAGTAGCCTTGTATGTCACTTGCGCCAGTCACTGCATGGTCTAAAGCAATCTCCTCGAGCTTGGTTTGGTAAGTTCAGGACAGTTATTCAGGAGTTTGGCATGACTCTTAGTGAAGTTGACCACTCTGTGCATTATCAGTATTCTGCTTTAAATCTCTGTATTTATCTGGTGGTTTATGTTGACGACATTGTTATTACCAGCAATGATCAAGATAGTATTACTAAGTTGAAGCAATATCTCTTTCAACTATTTCGGAGTAAGGAACTAGGCAGATTAAAGTATTTTCTAGGTATTGAGGTCGCTCAGTCTAGCTTAGGTATTGTGAACTCACAACGCAAATATGCCTTAGACATTCTTGAGGAGACATGAGACAGGCTATAGACATGTTGACACTCTTATGGATTCGAATTCTAAACTTCTGCCAGGACCAGTGTTGTGAAGAGCGTGAAGCGAAGAAAAGTGACAACCCCCATTTCGCTTAAAGCGAGAAGCGAGAAGCGAAGCGCTCGCTTTTTTGAAATGAAGCGGAATTAAAAAAAAAATTAAAATAAATAAGAAAGGCAATAAGAACTAAGATTAAAGGATAAAGGAATAAGAGGAAGGGCAGTATGGTTCTGTTAAAAACTGGGCAGCATAAAAACAATAAAAAAAAATTGGGCAGCATTTCAACGAAGAAGAGGACTGAGAAAGAATAACCGAAGGTAAAAAAAAAAAAATTCGCCAGCATTTCGCTGCTATTTGGATGTTGAAACAGTGAAAAAAAGAGAAAAGAAGAAGAAGAAGAAGCAGCAAAAGGAGGAGGAAAACCATCACATACCTGTGAAGACTTGAAGTTGAAGAATCCTAGTCGCCTATTTAGTTGAATCTCTGCTGGTCGTGTTTAATAAAAGAACACTGAAACCCTTCTTTTTTTAATTAAAAAGCCTGGCAGCTGTCACGTTGAAGAAGAAGCGCTCGCTTGCATCGCTTCGCTTCGATTGGTCGCTTCTCGCTTTTTAGTGGGAAGCGGTCGCTTTTGTCTACCTGAGTCGCTTCACATGGCAGAAGCGGGTAAAGGGCCGCTTCGCTTCGCTTCTCGCTTTAAGCGAGGAAGCGAGCGCTTTCTCTAACACTGGCCAGGACAGGGGAGAGTCGGATAGCGATCCTACTAGATATAGGCAGCTGGTTGGTAAATTAAATTACCTCACAGTAACTAGACTTGTTATTTCCTTTCATGTGACTGTTCTGAGTCAGTTTGTGGATTCTCCCTATGATAATCATTGGATTGTAGTTGTCCGCATTATTCAATATATAAAATCAGCTCCAGGCAAAAGGGTTATTGTTTGAGGATCGAGGCAATGAACAGATCGTTGGATAATCAGATGCCGAATGGGCAGGATCACCTTCTGATAGACGTTCTACATCTGGGTATTGTGTTTTAGTTGGAGGTAATTCGGTTGGAAGAGCAAGAAAGAGAATGTAGTTGCTCGGTCTAGTGTAGAAGCAGAATATCACGCAATGGTTATGGCAATATGTGAGCTAGTTTAGATCAAACAGTTGTTCAAAGAGTTATAGTTCGGTGAAATCACCCAGATGGCACTTGTGTGCGATAATCAAGATGCGCTTGATATTACATCAAATCCAGTGTTCTATGATAAAACTAAACACATTGATATTAATTGTCACTTTGCTAGAGAAAAATACTCACAGAAGATATTGCTACAAAGTTTGTGAAGTCAAATAATTAGCTTGCAGATATTTCACCAAGTCCCTCACTTGTCCTCGTGTTAGTTACATATGTAACAAGCTCGGTACATAAGATTTGTATGCGCCGGCTTGAGGGGAAGTGCTAGATAGTTTGTAGTTATGCAAATAAGTATGGTCCCCCATGGAATAGGATTAGTGTATGTATTGTGTATTGTTATTAATTGAAGTCCTTGTATTGTAGTTAAACAACAACAACAACAACAACTTACCCAGTATAATCCCACAAGTGGGGTCTGGAGAGGGTAGTGTGTACGCACCTTACCCCTACCTGGTGAGGTAGAGAGGCTGTTTCCAATAGACCCTCGGCTCAAGAAAAAGGTGAAAAGAGAGAAAGGAAGAAGACGAAGAAGAAAGAAAGAATAGGGGGACAAAGGACGATAAGGAAAAGGGGAAAAAGACAACTACAGTAACAACAATAACAACAACAACAACGAAACAACAAGTAAAAGAAAAATAACATCAAATTGTAACAAACTGGTATGATACATAGAGCGAACGAAAAAACAAGGGAGCTAGTAATACTACTATAAAAGAACAAGGAACTCTCGACTACCTACTAGCCAACTACCCTAATTTTCGACCTCCACACCCTTCTATCCTGGGTCATGTCCTCAGTGAGCTGAAGTAGTGCCATATCTTGCCTAATTACCTCTCCCCAATACTTCTTCGGCCTTTCTTTACCCTTTCTCAGCCCCGCCACGGCCAACCTCTCACACCTCCTAACAGGAGCATCCGTACTCCTACTCTGCACGTGCCCGAACCATCTCAGCCTCAACTCCTGTATCTTGTCCTCCACGGGGGCCACTCCCACTTTGTCCTGAATAACTTCGTTCCTAATCTTATCTCTCCTAGTATACCCACACATCCATGTCAACATCCTCATCTCTGCTACTTTCATTCCCTGATTTTTGACTAGCCAACACTCAGCCCCATACAACATAGTAGGTATAACCATCACTCTGTAGAACTTACCCTTAAGTCTTGGTGGCACCTTCTTTATCACACAAAACACCGGATGCAAGCCTCCATTTTATCCACCCTGCACCGATACGGTGGGAGACCTATCATCAATCTCCCCATTACCTTGGATTATAGACCTGAGGTACTTGAAACTACCCCTCCTCAGTATCAAACTTCACATCCACGTCCGCTTCATGGGTCTCGTCACTGAACAACACTCCAAGTATTCCGTTTTGGTCCTGCTCAATTTGAAACCTTTAGACTCTAGAACGTCAGTATATATATTTTTCTCCCGTGATTTCTCACATGCTTAAAGATACTAACATTAATTGAGAGAATTACAAGTGTTAGGACGAAGGAGTAACGACCAAATTACAACTGTTTGCTTTTATCTGTCTTGTGGCTTTATTGCATGCCTTGTAATGCCACCGAATACTAGTGTAATGTCGGTATTAAATGTGGCAAAATTGATAAAATTTATTAGAATCCACCCATATTATCCCTTCAAAAGTGGGTTGGATACTTGATCCACTAATCCGTTCAGGAAAAATGGATAATCCGCGTGTCGATAATGGATCATCCATTGATGATCCAAGTGGCACATACTTGGTTGACTTTTTGGAATTGATCCTTTGTAGATTTGCCATCTTGGGCACCTCTACTATTGAGCTTGCAGATGCTAAAGTCAAGCTTTTGTTTCTTCCTTGTTTTTTGGCACCTAGAGTAAATAACTCATGTAACCAGTTTACATCACCAGAGATCGGGTAATGGCTCAAATTACCTTGAGGGGAAGGTGTTAGGCACCCCTCGAGGTCCACAACGGTGGGTCCCGGCCGAACTTGAATTAAGCGATCGAGAAACCAAGCAAGCTAGAACCCGACTAGGCTCCTATACATCTAACCCCTCAAACTGAATGGCCAAAGCATGGACATCTGATGTTATCAGTCTCTCACGAATTGGAATATATGCAATTCTTTTTCTTCTATTCTGTTTTTTTCTTTTTTCTTTCCTCATTTTTGTCATAAGCTAAAGTCTAGCTCTTAACTGGGTGTAGTTCTTTGATGACACAACTTTTCTTCTATTTTTTTTTCCTTAAGCTAATCTTTTTTCCCCTTCTTTTTCGTAATTTTTTGATTTATTCAGATAAAAATGTTTAAAATAAGAAAATGTCCCGTACATTTTTGGGATATTATATTCTAATAATATTTATTAACGTGGCTCTACATCTGACTTTCAAAGGAAAACGTTATTAAACAAGCTATGTTATTATTACTTGTCTGAAAGTGTTGAAAGAGATATTGCTTCAACTTACTAATGCCATCCTGATCATTGCCGGTAATAACAATATCGTCAACATAAACGACAAGATAAATACAAAGATTTGAAGGAGTATACAAATACAGAGTGATCAGTTTCACTATGAGTCATGCCAAACTCTTGAATAACTGTGCTGAACTTACAAAATCAGGCTCTAGGAGACTGCTTTAGACCATAGAGAGACCGGCGCAACCGACATACAAGGCCACTAGACTCCTCCTAAGCAACAAAAGCAGGTGGTTGCTCCATATAAACCTCATCCTCAAGGTCACCGTGAAGAAAGCATTCTTAATGTCCAGCTGATAGAGAGGCCAATGACGAACAACCATGGATATAAAAAGGCAGACTGATGCTATTTTAGCCACGAGAGAGAAAGTATCACTGTAATCGAGTCCAAATATCTGCGTATACCCTTTGTCAACAAGACGAGCCTTAAGTCGATCAACCTGGCCATCTGGACCAACTTTGACTGCATACACCCAACGACAACCAACAATCGATTTACCCGAAGGAAGAGGATCAAGCTCCCAATACCACTCGTATGTAAAGCAGACATCTCGTCAATCATAGCCTGTCGCCACCCTGGATGAGACAATGATGCACCTGTAGACTTGGATTGAAACAAAGGACAAAGATGATACAAATTCACAATGGGATGATGACAGGCGATGATAACTTAAACCGACATAATGGGGATTAAGATTAAGTGTGGACCGTATACCTTTTCGTAGTGCAATCGGTTGACTAAAAGGAGACAAGTCCGTAGTATTAGCAGGGTCAGGTGTAGGACGTGAATTAGCTGAGCCTGATGCTGGGCGCGGACGACGATGATAAGTCAGGATTGTTGGAGCTGTAAAAGGTTGACCTAGACTAGGTGGTGGCACTGGAACTATAGTTGGTGGAACTGGAGCTATAGGTGGTGGAGCTGCAACTGGAGCTATAGAGGAAGATGAATGGGAGATAGCGACTGAATCTCCAAAAGACGGAACTGGTAGCACCTCAAAAATATCTAAGTGATTACCTAGACCTGTGAAGTATGATTGGGTTTCAAAGAAGGTAACATCAGCAGACATAAGATACCTCTAGAGGTTAGGAGAATATCATTGATATCCCTTTTGCGTTCTTGAGTAACCCAGAAATACGCACTTAAGAGCACGAGGAGCTGACTTACCTTTTCGCGGAGTAAGGTTATGAACAAAACACGTGCTCCCAAAGACACGGAGGGGAAGAGAGAACAAAAGTAAGTAGGGAAACAGGACAGAGAATGGAACTTGATTCTGGATAGCTGAAGATGACATACGATTAATAAGATAACAAGATGTAAGAACTGCATCACCCCAAGAACGCAACGGAACATGAGATTGTATGGGTAGGGTACGAGCAATTTCAAATTTCAATAAGATGTCTATTCTTTCCTTTAGCTACCCCATTTTGTTGGGATGTGTACGGACAAGATGTTTGATGAATAATCCCATGGGAGTTCATAAACTGCTAAAATAGGGAAGACAAATACTCGGCATTATCACTACGAAATGTGCAGATAGAAATACCAAATTGATTTTGAATTTCAGAGTGGAAGGTTTGGAAAATAGAAAACAACTCAGATCGATTTTTCATCAAAAATATCTAAGTGCACCTGGAATTATCATCAATGAAACAGACAAAGTAGCTGAATCCCAATGTAGAACTGACCCGACTAGGACCTCAAACATCTGAATGGACTAAAGTAAAAGGTGACTATGACGCCGGGAGAAATGGGAGTGGGTATGCTTACCCAGCTGACATGACTCACACTCTAGAGTGGACAAATAAGATAAGCCAGGTACCATTTTTTGAAGTTTTGACAAACTGGGATGTCCCAACCGTTTATGTAGTAAATCTGGTGAATCAGTAACAGGACAAGTTATTGAAGGAAGACAAGATGCGAGTCCATGTGATTTGCAAGGATAAGGTAATAAAGTCCATGTGATTCACATTCGGTACCAATGATCCGCCCCGTACTGCGTTCCTGTATAAAAACAAGGTCATCATGAAGTAAAACAACATATTTAAGTGATTTGGCTAAGCGACTAACAACTACTCCCTCCGTTCTAGTTTATGTGAACCTATTTCCTTTTTGGTTCGATCCAAAAAGAATGCCCCCTTTCTAAATTTGGAAAGTTAAACTTACAATTCTACACTTAATGAGAAGCTTTTATAACGACACAAATACTCTGGGGCCCTTTTTGAATTGTTTAGGACCACAAACTCCAAAAGTCTTCATTTTTTCTTAAACTCCGTGCCCGATCAAACAAGTTCACATAAATTGGAATAGAGGGAGTATGAGATTAAAATGACTACCGGGAACATAAAGAACTGAATCTAAAGGTAAGGAAGGAAGTGGACTTGTTTGACCTGTTGCAGTTGCCATGGTTTGAGACCCATTGTGGCGGTTGGAAGAGATTCTGAATATGAAATACTAGTGAAAAGAGATTTGTTACCAGAAATATGATCAGATGCACCTGAATCAATGACCCAAAACTCAGAGGTTGAAGATTGGGAGACACAAGACGCTACTATCTGTTTGAACAACGGAGGCTATCCCTCAAGATGTCTGTTTACATACTTTGTACGGAAGGAACTCAATATAATCCTGTAAAGAAACCATCTGGATTGGATTCAATGCATTAGATCCAACGGATTGTGCGTCAAAGGCTTCTAATACGAATGACATTATAATGTTCACGCCAAGAAAATCAGAAACGCTTCTGGAAATTACTATAAACACTAGAAAAATCATTTTTTTTAAAGAAATCACTGTTCACGTCGGAAGACTATAAAAGTGGTCGGAATTTTGTTTAAATTAGATGGGTAGGCTCTGAAATGCAAGGCTATGACACTCCAAACGAAACTCTTTTCAAATTCTGGCCAGAACAGCCCTCACGCGCTGGCGCGTGAGACTGACGCACCGCCGACGGTAGATCTTCGGCAAGCGCGTGGGGGCGCGTGAGTGGGATTTTTCAGGTGAATCTTTCTGGGGTTTGACCGCCTATCTCTTGGGAACCTTTTGGTGGTGTTGGGTTTTGCACAACATTGATAATTAGTGACTTTGACGCAAATAGTCACTTAGGTCACCGGAAATCGCATGGTGACTGAGTTCTTTCTTCCCGGATGTCGCTGGATGACGCACACCGATCTCTTCTCACCGATGCTCTGATACCATGTGGGAATGCACAGGAGAAAAATCTTTTTAATTGATATTCTATGTTTCAATGAGCCCTATTTATATGAAAACATAACACATAACCTACTCCTATTACACAAGGACTAGGACTAATTACATATATTCACATAACTATTCTAACACTATCTATATTACGAATCTCACACGATTACTCCATATAGGATAACCCATATTTCAAGTGTTTATCATAATATTTAAAGGACACAAGAAGTTGTACTCTTTTTAACTTGATGTCGTTTATGTAAATAAATTATTAAATACATCATTATCATCGAAGAAACATGTAGATGTTATTACAAAACAAAAGCCTAATTTTCAAGTGTACTAATTAAATGTTGATCATGAATAATAATATTAATTTTGATTTTAAGATCGTTATTAAAGCATGTATATAATACAAAGCAAAGAGTGATCCAATCTTTGGCAGAGATTACCTTCTTCCCTTAAATGAAACACCTAAAAATTGGAGTTAACTATCTAATACCCCCTCAAGCCGGTGCATACAAATCATATATACCTAGCTTGTTACACATGTAACTAATACGAGGACCAGTGAGGGATTTGGTAAAAATATCTACACGCTGATCAGTCGACTTCACTACGAGTCATGCCGAACACCTGAATAATTGTGTTGAACTTACCAAACCAGACTTGAGAAGACTGCTTTAGCCCATAAAGTGACCGGCGGAAGCGACATACAAGGCCACTAGACTACCCATGAGCAACAAAACCAGGTAGTTGCCGATAAACAAAAGTTGGCCGAAAAGTCACAGGAGAAATTTAAAAATAGTGAGACTAAGTTGAACTTTAGACTGCAAAATAGGTTCTAAAACACCACCAGAAAACAAAAACTTTTCCGGGAATTACTGTTCACGCCAGAAAATCACTGTTTATGCGGGGAAAGGTGCACTGTTCATGCCGGGAAAAATAAAACTTGTCAAAATTTAATGTAATTTATATAGTAGGCTTGGAATCATTGGACGAGTAGGTTGTCGTGAAGAAGTTTTGTCAAAAAAGTGGTCAGAATGGCTCATACGCGCCGAAAAAGTCTACTGTAGCTCGCTGGAAAGTTCCTAAATTCTGGGAATCTGTAAGAAATTGTACTGGTGGACTCGGAATCACCCCATGAAATAACTGTCCTAAAGAAACTTTTGAAACTTTTGGATGGAAAGTGCTCACGCGCCTGCGCGTGAGGCGGGACCCTTGTTCTGGCGGCGCGTGGAGGCACGTGATGGACTTTCTGCCGGTGCGATTGACTGGTGTTTGGTCGCCTGAATTTTCCGAATAAGATGGTAATGTTGGTTTTCGTACAACACACTTACCGATGAGGAGATAACGCAAACCAATCTTGAGTTGTCAACCGGAAAGAAGCACATCGACTGTCTTTTTTTGTTCCGATGGAAGTGGGATTTCTGGGGTTTGGATGATAGTGGTACTGGTATATGCACAGTACCACTATAACAGTGATGAACCTTGGGAACAAGACGAAGTTGCCGGAAAATTACATGGCGACGAGATCTTTCTTCCCGGATGTCGTCGGAATGAAGCACATCGATAATTTTCTCACTAAAGCTCTGATACCATGTGAGAATGCACGAGAGAAAAACTTAATTTTTAACAATAATACAATGAATCCTATATATAATACGTATCATACTTCTACTACATATGAGACTAGGACATATTCTACTCGTACTTACATATGGGACTAGGACATATTCTACTCCTACTACATATAAGATTAGGATTATTTACACATAACTATCTACCATCCAGTATTGTCAAAGGTTGCGCTTAAGCCCTGAAGTGAGGCGCAAAACACGTTGAGTGCTTCGTCTCGCTTAGCGGGCGCTTTACTGTCGTCATCAAGGTTCTAAGGCATACTTTTCGTTGCCGATGAGTGTAATCCTAAAGAGCCGATACTAGACAATTGCTATTTCACTTTATCGTAGTTCTTTTTCAATTTCTTTGTCCATATAGTTATTCATGCTTATAATTATTAGTCTTGGACTACACGTACATATATTTTTTTCTCTATTTGGGTCTTTCTTCATTAAAGTGCAGGCTTTATTTAAGCTTTACGCTTAAACACCAAATGGATCTTAGAGCTTCTTTGCGCTTTTCACTGTTGTTAAACTGATTATTGCCCTATATTCAATATTCCTTTCATTTATTACTTATGCAGTGCTATGCAGCATGGTTTGGTGCATGTCCAGGATTGAAGGTGCTTGCTCCATACTCTTCTGAAGATGCTCGTGGCCTGCTCAAAGCTGCTATCAGGGATCCAGATCCTGTTGTTTTTCTGGAAAATGAGTTATTGTGAGTTACTTTACTGATTTGCTTATTCGAAAATCTGGTGTTTAGTTATCATAATTTATCATCGTTGTGTAACTTGCATGATGCAGATATGGTGAGTCTTTCCCTGTTTCAGCTGAAGCTCTTGATTCTAGTTTCTGCCTTCCCATTGGAAAAGCCAAGGCAAGTTCTACCATGTGTATCATATGTTCTTTGTATCATCGACATGTGGTATTGTTCCTCATATTACAACCGTTGGCAGATAGAACTTGAAGGAAAAGATGTGACAATTACTGCTTTCTCAAAGATGGTCGGCTCTGCTCTTAAGGTTTGTCTGGCCTTTCTACCTAGCATTATTTGGAGCATTTCTTAAGAATTCCAGCATCAGCCTTTTTGAAAATATTTTAATGTTAAGCTGGTAATTGATTCCTAATTTCCTATATGTGAATAAAGATAGCCAGTGTATAAGCATCTGAATATATGTTTAACATGTTGGTAACAACTAATGAACTGCACGATCATATATACATATGGGGGAAGCAGTCCTAGTTCCTGTTAATTTTTAATGCTGCTTGGTAATTATGGGGACTGTTATCGAGAACTTGAATTATGTGGCAGCTTTGGACTGTGACTGGTGTCTCTCTTTTGTATGTGGGGATATGTAACTGTCACCTTAGCAATCCTCAACTATCAGAAAGCCCATGGGTTTTCAGCAGCTAGTTTGCTCTTTGTTAGGTAGTGTGATGAAGTGTTTATCTGTATTTCTGACCTCTGAAGCTTTAGATTCTACGCATACATGCCTTTAACATTTGGTTAATCCTCTCCTACAGCTTATGTTCAGTGGCAGATGCACAGTTTATGGTACATGTTTGCAGAATCCAGTAGCTTTGGCTAGATCTTATTTGTGTCGAGAAATCCACTAAATATGTACATATAATAAACTGCGAACCCAATAGCATAAATGGGCCATGGGTTTGATGGCAAGCTCGGGGTTGTTAGAACCCTTAAACTTCAAATTCTGAATCCACCTTTGCTTATGATTTGCTTTTTCAGCAGGGAGAATTTCATAATTTTTTTTGCTTGATTTGGCGATATTGCATTAAAATAAATGGATGACACTGTTTTTAATGTTATCACCAATTTCCTTATATATCAAAAACTAAATTTTATAGGCTGCTGAAATTCTTGCTAAGGAAGGAATTAGTGCTGAGGTAACGTGTTTTAATTTTGGTTTTGGTTTAAATCTTTAGTCTATGCTTACAAGGTGTCTATTTCATTTAACTAGTTTCCTTTAATTCCTTTTTTTTTCATGTACAGGTTGTAAATCTGCGCTCAATCCGACCGCTTGATAGATCCACAATTAATGCATCTGTCAGGAAAACTAACAGGCTTATAACTGTGGAAGAAGGGTTTCCACAACATGGTGTTGGCGCAGAGATCTGGTTGCCTTCTTTATAACAACCTTAGTTCCCTATCCTCTTTCTATATCTATTTCAGATACTTCCCTCTCCCCCTCCCCACAAAAAATAAAAAAAATAATAAAAAAAAAAAAGAACGGAAAAAAGAAGATACTCCCTCCGTTTCAACTTTCAATTTATATAACATACTTCCTTATTAATCCGTTTAAAAAGAATGACACATTTCTATATTGGAAACAATTTACTTTAAACTTTCCACTTTATCCATTTTAGCCTTAGTGAGAAGCTTTTATAGCTACACAAATGTTATGGCCCCGCAAAGCTTTTACGCTTAAAGCTTTTAGATCATAAGTTTTAAAAGTTTTCTTTTTTCTTAAACTCCGTGCCGAGTCAAACTACATATAAATTGAAATGGAGTAGCTAAACTAAAAGAGCTTTTGTTCCATTTTATGCTGCTTTGTCGAAGAAACTTACTTGATTGCATTTTTGTCTTGCATTAGTGCATCTGTGGTTGAAGAAAGCTTTGAGTATCTTGATGCACCAGTTGAGAGGATTTCAGGGGCTGATGTTCCTATGCCATATGCAGCAAATCTAGAAAGGATGGCTGTTCCACAGGTTAGTAATTGAAGATCATCTTCTTTTTCTTATATTGGAAATGGGTGTATTTTGTTAGGGCTTGGCCAGTTTTTGTGTGTTGTCTTGAATTTGGTTCTATTATGACTATTTTGATAAAAATGGAAAATATGGCCATTAACTGGGGGAAGAAAAAGAAATGACCCAACATGATTGGGCATTCTTTCTGGTCTTTGTAGTATATGATCACATCAATCAATGATGTAGAAGGTTTAGTGTCTGATGCATTGTGATAAGCAAATCAGCTGTATACTGATATACCTCTGAATCAGTTGGCCATTAATGGCATTCTTGCATATATCAGAGGACAATTATTTTCGACCTACTCCGGGAGACCAAATAAGGCTGCTATTGTCATACGGAATAGGTGTAGTGTACCAGTCGAAGAAAAGAAGAAAACACATAAGAATTCAGAACAAATTATTGAATCAGTAGGAGACTAGGAGTATATGCAACTTCTCAAAGTCAATTTTATCAATTCCAGAAAAAGGGTCGTCATCATACATGCACATATTAAGGTGCTTGAAAGTTAAAGAAGGTATAAAATGTGTTATTGGAGATAGACATCGGATATCCCTGAAGCTCATGGGGAATATTTCTTCCCATTGATTATTGGTTGAATTCCATGTCCAAGTTGATGGTACTTTTTCCATTTCCTTCTGAGTATTTGAAGTTGATGATGCAGGTTGAAGACATTGTTCGAGCAGCAAAGAGGGCATGTTATCGATCAGCACAAAAATCAGTTCCTATGGCCGCAACTGCTTAGGCCCCCAGCATTTGCTTGTTCTAAGCATTTTATTTCATTTTGTGGAAATGATTCTTTATCTGCCATCTCCGGGAAAGTTGACCATGAAACAACAAGACTGACTAACTGAAGTGGCAAGCTACAGTTAAAATCATAGAAAATAAATTTTGCTGGTTCTTTACTTTTTTTTCTCTTACCTCTCTTTAGTGATCATACATTGGTGAATGTTTTTGTAAGACAAACATGCGAACTGTTAGAAGATAAGGAAGGAAGTCCAGATGCATTTGTTATTTGTTTACCCGTAAAAAGGTACAATTTAATTTGTATATGTGGTTTATATACATGTGGAGTAAGATGATCTGATTAGTAAAATTACAAAGAATAAAGGAAACAAAATAAAGATAATTTAAGAAAGAACAAGCCTATATTTCAGAAAGATTCCATTAGAATCACGATAAAACTGTAGAAATAAGAGAAAGAGTGAGCTTGTTAATTCTTTGTTTTTCGTATTTCTACAATGATTACAAATGATGCTATTTATAATTAAATCTGAGGAGACAATATCCTTAAATCTCGCCTTCTTAAAGATGAATAAAAGCCCATATTGATGATGACATAACGTTGGGAGCTGTTCCTTTAATGTTGGTTTCTCCAATCACTGCCTTACTTTCAAATTTATTCTCTATTCTTTGTATCCCCGGAATTCATATAATTCCGGTCATATGTCTGTTCCCGATATTAGCTAGATGCTGACTCATCTCCGCTTTGTCATCACTACTACGTGTGCGCTCGAGAGACGTCCGTCGATAAACTCTAATTCTACTCAATACTTAGTACCTTTACTTTTTAGTGACTAAAACATGATGTGACTGGGAAGTAGATTAGACCTTCTCTTTTTTGTTACGATCTAAAATTCACCTAGTCGTGATGATATCTAACCAACCCGCTAGGTAAGCCAAGCAATAGTCAACCTAACTTAATGAAAATAATAAGAATTTAATAGGTGGAATAATCGAATTTCTATACAATAATCCAATAATTGGTAGTACAAGTCACGAGCCACTAAGATTTAGATTTACAAAGCTGGTATGAAAATAAATATAATATTTGTTTGGAATATAGAATATGAATCTAAAACTTGGAAAAACAAGTCCATCTTGAATGCCAGCTCCTTCCATACACAACAACATCAGCTCCAAGATCAGCACGCAAGGTGCCGAAGTGTAGTATGAGTATAACCGGCCCCATGTACTCAATAAGTAACAAACCTAACCTTAGATTGAAGCAGTGACGAGCTTGGAAGAAGGTTAGTGTCCTACACCAATGATCAATAACAACACATGATATAACGATGCCAGTAGAATAAAACAATTTAAGAGATATCATGTTCGGCTCGTTCACAATATAAAATTAGGCATGCTTTCCTAAGTGTATAGTCAAAGCCCAAATCTTTTTCCAAAATCACTATAGCGTGAATTTAATAAGGAACTGTAATTTTCAAAACTTTCACAATAGATAAGTCATTTCATTTACCATCTAGCACGAGGAAAATACATCTCTATGTCTACGTGTCACATATACATGTCAAGTCAGTAACACCAAGTTACCATCTGACATGAGGAAAATACATCTCTATGCCTACATGTCAAATATATATGCCGAATTAATAACATCAAAACAAAGCCACCATGTATACTTACACTCAGCATGCTCACGTTGCCTGGCATAAATGCCCTCACCATCAACATATACACAATACACTCTGCACTGTATGAGTGCCTGGCACAAATGCCTCTCACCGAAGCGTGCACGCGCGCGCGCACACACACACACACACCGGAGGCGCAGATCCTTGCTCAAGCGCTAATCAATAATCAATATCACATAGCCAAGCATGGGCCTTGGTGCACGTGTCGCCTCTAAACAATACCACCTGCTCAACGTGGGGCCTGGCCTACGTGTCACCTCAATATCTTTAACACTCAGTCCAATGCGTGGCCTCGACGCAAGCATCACCTCACTATCAATCGCCACGGCTCTATGGCCCACATCAGTCAGCAATCAACTCAAGTATCCATATGCCAACATCTCACATAAACATAATCTAATTATACAATACAAAATATCACAATATGCCACCAATTTAACCAAAACTCGTGTCACGTACAAGGACAATGATAACATGTGAGACAACATATAAAAAGTGTACAGATGCAGAGATATAACATCCGGATATAACTATCATGACTGAACATTATGACTACGGCTAAGGAAAATAGTAATCTTCGACATATCTTTGACAGTCATTGGACAAAAACACAAGCTTGGAGCTAGGTTTCTTGCATATACACTTGAGAGTTGAAGATATGAAGATTTTGGATGAGATTTTCTTACCCATTTTCTCATTTATTCAATTCCTTGATTACTCTTGAATATCTAATGTGTAGTATTTATGCAAATATTTGAATCTTGTTTATGAGAATATTCATATTTAAATTTGGATTAAATATCTTGTTGTGCTTATGCATTGAATGATTTTTATTAATACTGAAGCGAGTTAATTATTTCTTTAATTAAGATATTTTTTAATGTTTTCAAAGGAATTATCTAACCCTAGGACTCGCCTATTAACTTCGAATTAATCTTGGAAGAGATAATTTGGGGTTGGGAAAGATTAATCAACAAGAACTTGAGGTGTTAAAACTCACTTTATAGATTCTACATAGGGATATGATTGAACTACTTATAGCATATTTGGATGTACTTAATCTCTTAATTGTTTTAGAGATAATTCAATTAGGAAGTCTTGTTAGTCATCAGAAGAAGATAATATAGAATTTTTCTCCGAAGCTAATTAACATAAACTCACTCATATTTGTAAAATCATGAAATACATTGGATCGTTACTTGAGTGTAATTTCCTGTGTATCCATGCTTGTAGCCGTTGATCATTTTATTTGCTTTCTAGGTTGGTTTATATTTTCATTTAGACATAAATACTTTCTCAAAACCTTAGTTAGTGTTTGGCTTAGCATAATAAGCGATAATTTCTTACTTGCCTAATCGCCTGCATATTGTTCTTTGTGGGATTCCACCCCTACTCATAGTTGGGTAAATTATATTATATGCGATCGTGTGCGCTTAGTCTTTGAGGAGTGGGTTTGGACTTCATCACTTCATGCACACACGCCCGTCGTCTAGCTCGTGCATCACCCCAACACATCTTAAATATCATATTTCTCAGGTATAATTACACGCAAATCCAAATTTGGATATGTTACTTACCTCGAGCAAGCCAAAACAATACTCTTGAAACACCATCCTGTGCGAATCGACCTTTGAACGACTCGAAACTAGCCAAAAAAACTCAAAAATATCAAATAATGTCATAGGTAACAAACCTAAACGGTAAAGGTCGAATCTTTATTCAAATACTCAAAGTCAACCAAAAAGTCAACTCGGGCTAGTACCTTGGAACCCGACAAAACTCACAAATTCTGGCAAACCCATTCAAATACGAGTCCAACGATACTAATTCGTCCAATTGCAACTCCGAAAATTGATGTTCAAAACTCAGTTATTCACTTTCAAAAAATTTAGACAAAAATCCCCGATTTCTCTTTTAAATTCACCAATCAAATGCCAAAGTCAAAAATGAAATCATGTAATATAATCAAGTATGAGTTAAAATACTTAGCCCAATCCAAATCATGAAAATAGTCTCAAGAATCGCCCAAATCCAAGTTTCCAATCTCAAAATGTGATAAAAATAACTCAAAGACCGAAATAGAGTACTTATAACACTGCTCCAGGTAAACCCTTTGCGATCGCGGGACTAGCTTCATGATCGCGAAGCACAAACTTCATTTCCCATAGGAAATACTTCACATTCGCGACACATACCTCGCGAACGCGATACACAACGATGCCAACCCATTTCAACAAAAGTCCAACTATATCCATCCCTCATTTCATATATGACCGATGACACATATGAATGCAAAAGTTCAGTCGACTGGTGTTCTAACTGAGTGTAACATTGACATTTATCACACTTCTGAACAAATGATTTAGTAACTTTCTCCATTCGGAACCAATAGTAACCAACTCTCATTAACATCAAAACCAATGAATCTACTCTGAAATGATTGCTGCAAACTCCTTATCAACCTCCCTCCTTACATAATCAGCTTCCGTGGGACGTAAGCATTGAGCTAACAGACCATGAAAAGATCTACGATACTGCTGTCCATCAACAAGACAAACCTTGGAATATGTTTAAGTACTATTGCAGACGCTCTTTTTTTAGCGTAAAAAATTCCATATATCCAATTGACCACTAGCATGGAATGACACTTTGCTTCAATCACCTCGGAGCCTAGTCCCCTAGCTAATCGTTCTGCAATCATAGCCTCTTACTCGAGTTCATTATTAGTTAAAAGAATAGTTCTTGTGGCCCACCTTAGGATTTCTCCAGAAGGAGTACTTAATACTATCCCCAAATCGGACCCTTTCACATTGGATGCACCATCCATAATTAAGGTCCAAACTCTGGACATAGTCCCTGACACCAAAACTGCTTCTTTTGCAGCTCGAGGCATCATTCGCTGAAGTCAGCCAATATTTATGACTTATTGCAGTCCGTGGTTTATATTCAATATCAAACTCATTCTTTTTGACAGTGCATTTAGCTATTCGACTTGATAACTCAGGCATATAAAGGATGTTCCACAGGGGAAAAGTCGTCACAATGGCTATTGGGTGACATTCAAAATATGGTCTATGCTTTCAAGAGGCAACTACGAGAGACAAAACCAACTTTTCTAGGTGCAATTATCGAGTTTCCACACCTGACAACATTTTACTAATGTAATAAATAGGGTATTGCATACCTTCTTCTTTTCGACCAGAACTACACTTATCGCCACTTTTGACACCACTAAATATACTTGTTACACCCCATATTTTTGTACGTAAAAGTACGCCATAAGTAAATTGATATAAGCTTGGAAATGAGATGTTACATCCGGCATTTTTCGTACGTTAAAGTTTCGTCGTAAGTTAATCGACGTAAGTTCAGAAATGAGATTATTTTAAGATTATAAGCATTATGCTATTTCAAACAAGTGATGAGTAAATTCGTGAAGGTGAGAGGGGAAGCAAGTCAAAAGAAAATGAATATTCGTCCAAATTTGGCATGTTGGGATAAAATTCGGGCCGAGCGTTAATACCCGATATTTATGGACTAATGCCATACAAGGTACCACATAACAATGATAGTAAGGTGTATAAGGTGTGTTAAAAGTAAGTAGTATTTTAAGTAAGTTGAGATAATTCTTAATTATATGGGTAATTAATTAATTATTAAATTAGTGGTGAATTACCAAGTTAATTAAGGGATTGGTAATTAATTAAAATGTTTTGAATAAATTTACCCCCAAACGTGACAGCCCTATATGACTTTGATGATGAGTCTTAAATCACAAGACTAGGTGACATGTGTCAGGGGAGTTTGGTGGCTAGTCATCACAAGTGGGCCCCAATCTTTGTGATAAAAGAAAGCACCTTCCTACATCATTGAAGAGAAATGTTACTGCCAACATGAAATTAATGCATTCATGAAGAATCCATATGGAATTACATTACCAACCTAACCAAGCACACATAATAATTGATGCTCTTTTCTCATTTGGATTTTCTAAACAGAGAGAATGGTGCTATGGGAGATCACATTGGCAACATCGTATTTTTTTTGGGTCTGAAACGAACTTACAAGCTCTTCTCGAGGATTCAGCGTAAGCTTATTACTCCCAATAACCCCAGGCTTCGTGCTTTCACTCAAAGCAAGTACAAAGTCCAACGTGAAATTCTTTGAAGAGATGATGCTACAAGGTCCAACGTGAAATTCTCTGAAATGCTAGAAGATCTAATTTGAAATGCGATTCAAAGAAAGCCCGGTAAAATCTTTTTCAAGAATATCATATGAATTATTCCCTACTTTGATCCGTCGTTACGTGTTTTCGCAAAGGAGAATCGGTTCAGGTATGTTAAGGCTATCCCTTCTTTCTTTTTTGCATGATCTATACGACACGAATGAAATGAGCAAATGCACAACTTCCATAAATGACTCTATTCATAGAAATACTAGAGATGCTTATGTTCTTAATTCCCCATGTGTCATATTATTTTATCATCTGCTCATGGGGTCTAAAAAATACGTTAGTAGATAAAAGTTTATTTCATGATATTAATCAGAGGCATAATGGTCTTATGATGTACCAAGAGATTCTATTAACGTATTTCATATGCATTTCATGCATTTATACATGCACATTGACTCCTGACCAGATGGCGTTATATACGCGTGTATATATATATATATATATATATATATATATATATATATATGTGTGTGTGTGTGTGTGTGTGTGTGTGTGTGTGTGTGTGTGTGTCTGTATGTATGTATGTATGTATGTATATGGGATATGGGAAAGGTTATGGCGTTATACATGCACCACCACCTGATCAGCTGGTATACGTTGATGATTTTGCCCACAATGGCCGAGATGATATGATTGGATTCCCTCAGAGGCATGATGATGTTATGAAATACGTACCTATGCACGACATGACATTCATACGCATATGCATGGCACTATAATTATTTCATGATTTACAGAGTTATCCATACTTACAGGTTGAGTCATTTACTCTATATTTCTTCCACGTATGTCATGTACTTATTTATGTGTCTTACATACTCGGTACATTATTCATACTAACGCCCCTTTTGCTTGGGGACACTGCATTTCATGCCCGCAGGTCCCGATAGACAGGTCGAGAGTCCTCCAAGTAAGCTATCAGCTCAGCGGAAGATGTTGGTGTGCTCCAGTTGCTCCGGAGTTGCTTGTTTGGTTAGTATGATTTAGACATGTATTGATTGGTATGTAGGGGCCCTGTCTCGGCCTTATGACGTTTGTTGATACCCAATTTTTTCTCAAACTATTTTTCAAACTTGCATATAAGCTTTCAAAATTACTCTTTGTAATGATGAGTATTTTTCTGTCACGACCCAAAACCTGGTTCAGGTAGTGATGGCACCTAACGGCGAGGTTAGGCAAGCCAACATATAAATTCCCAGGAGTTACTACCCCAGATTCCAGTTATTTACAATTTATAACAAATAAAATGCGTAATGTAGCAGCGATATGAGGTAAGGCCGTAGATACAAGCTGAACCACAGCTAGGCCAAATATGTACAACCCCGAATCCCAACATAACTACAACAAGTGTGTGCCAGGACTAGTGTCACAGTGTCAACGGGAAACTACATAGATACAACAACTGAAATATATATATACAAAAATATACAAGCCTCAGTCTGGAACA
>ML262446.1:554-47300 GCA_005239495.1 Nicotiana undulata
TTTGTATTGAATATCTAAGTGTGTAGTGTTTTTCCAACTCTTGAATCTTGTTTATGAGAATATTCATATTGAAAGTGTGGATTAAATACCTTGTTGTGCTTATGTATTGAATGATTTTATTATATTTATGAAGTGGGTGTTTGTTATTTTAATTATTCTTGTTCTTTAATATTTCCAAAGGGATTAGTTAACCCTAGGACTCGCCCATTAACTCCGAATTAATTTGGAAAAGATTATTTGGGGTTGGGAAGGATTAATTAAAAAGAACTTGAGGATTTAACCCTCATTTTATAGATTCTACCTAGGGATAGGATTGAACTACTTGTAGCCAAACCCGAAAGTGCTTAATATCCTAATTGGTTTAGAAATAATTCATTTAGGAAGTCTTGTTAGTCTTTGGGAAAAGCTAATTAAGAAATATTATCCGTGGCTAATTAACATAACTCACTCATATTTGTAAAATCGTGAAATACATTGGATCGTTACTTGAGTGTAATTCCCCATGCATTCATTCTTGTTGCCATTGATCATTTTACTCGCTTTCTAGGTTAGTTTATATTTTCGCATTTAGCTATAAACAATTATCAAAAACCCAAAATCTTAATTATTTGGCATTGCGCGATAAGTGATAACCCTCTAGCATTCCTAATTGCCCTCATATTGCTCTCTGTGGGATTCGACCCCAACCTTGTTGGGTTACTATATTTGACAACGACCGCTTGCACTCTTTTAAGGTGTAAATTGAGCGTATCACACCCCCTTACCCGAAGGCTTATCTCACGCCCCGAAATTGAGGAGCGCGAACCCAGCCGAGCAAGCCTATTAGATTTCATTTTACTCAAACTCATCCATGAATAGAGAGGAGATGTACTCCATTAATCAAACACTAAAAAGATTTCATTAACAACTCTTATTTCATTTCTATTAGTAGTTTCATTTATAACTTCCAAATTATTACAAATTTATAGATATAATGAAAAACGTGTTTGCCAAATACCCGCATTTTTAGTTCAACTCCCAACATCAAACACAACCCACAAGTTTTCTACGGAGCTTCTAAATAAAAAAGAAGTGAAGAATGGATGTGCCAGTGACAAGGCCCCGACTATACCTGATAGTACAAAATACAACGTCAAATGATTTTTAAAGCCCGAAATAGAGTAGGGCTCACCAAAACCTGTTGGATAGAGAGTGACTGCTAATGAGGACCAAAGCTACCCGCTGAAGAACCACTTGCATCCATTGAAGATGTAGCTCCCCCGACAAAAGGGTCGTTAGTACATATTAAATAATACTAGTATGCAAAGCTAACTGTCCTCTTTCAAAATAGAATGCCAACGTAAATGGGAAAACCATGGAAACAACAATTAAAATCAATGATATCCAATTTTCAAGTTAAAACATAATAATTTCCAAAATATGAAGATAATGTTATTATTTTTTTGGGTTAGAGTTCTTTAGCACCGATATACTACCGTTCACAATACCAATACTGCCGTAATTTTAGCACGGAGTTTGATCATGACCCGATCGGCTAGGCCGTCTCATCCGAGACATCAATCACAATCACAGTTTTAATTATAATTTCCAGCACAATCACCACCATGTATGCGACATGGTGTCTGATCATGACCCGATCGACTAGTCTATATCACCACAATGTCGTGTAGATCGACATCATCCTTTTCTATCAATCATCTCATCCCTATTAAGGTAAATAATGTTTTCACATCAATATCATCCCCAAATAAGGGGAATAATTTTATCACATCAATCTCATCCCAAATAAGGGGCATAATTAATCCACTCCTATACGGGCACGTGCAGTTTTGGGGTTAGGTTATTTCAACCTACCATTCCCTGGTAACTATCGATACTCCTAAAAAGGTATTTTTGATTTTCTTACAAAGAAAACAACAATACAAATGCATTTACCTCATAACCTTTCATACCGTATATAGCCTCAATGAAAGTTTCAACAACTTTCAACATCATTATTTCATTTTCTCTCTTGGCAATACATACGATTCTTTAATCATGACACAATGTTTGTATTTCATATTCCACACTTTCATTTCTTCCCTTTCATGGACCCTCATCATAAATATCAACATATAGAATGTTCGAGAAATCACTTTTTAGGTTCATTAGTAATGAAGGCTTTAAACATAATGGATTTCTTCCCAAGAAATAGAGTAAATGATTGGAAGTCGAGGCATAAGTTAAAATCATAAACAAGTAACATATCATTTATTTTTGAAATAATTTCCCCGAGAAGGGAAATACACAATTTCAAGTCACGAATATGTAAGAACGCAAAACACATCAAAAATCCTTACAAAGCATAGCATTAGCTAAAACAGCCACATATGGGCAACATTTGGGTACATAAGCTTTTAGTCAATTCTATTTTCCAAGTCAATTTGGAAACATTGAATCAAAGCTCATATCATAATCTTTCTCACATCATCTCATTCCCTTGGCACCACTAGCCACAAGTATAACTTTCATTCTTGGCATGTTGGCCACACTTTATATCTCCAATTCACTTATTTCATTTTCAAGCATCTCTATAAACTATCAACAACATTATATTTCCAATCAAGACTTTAGGTACACATATGACCAATTAAGAGACTTAAGCATATTGAGATTTTCTCACACAATTTGGCATCATGATCCTCATTTGAAACACGACTCATAGACATAATATTTTAATACACATATCATTCTTGAACATATTCCTAAAGTATAACTAAATGTGATAGGAACATTCGGAACACGTTTTGAATACATAATTCTCGACACTTTTCTTATTCGGGACAATCTAATTTATTGGGAATAACCCGGAACATAGAATAAGGAACTTGAGACAACCATACTTGAAACTTACGGGAACATCATGAAATTCAATTCTAAGAGAGTATTTTGGCCAACATACCTCAATTGATCTTCCTTAAACTCTAAAATATACTGGGATTCTTAGCAACTTTGATATATTTTAGAAATGTAACAAATTAAACCAAATTAGGAAGATGATCATGGTCCTTGCTCATTTGAGAATTTTATCAAACACTAGGTGTGCATTAAGGTTTCTAGGTCCTTTTATGGAGGATTCTATCATCCCACAACCCATTCTCTACCATTTTTAGCTCAATAATCTTACTACACCCCTTTATAACACATGCATTCAAAATAATAACTCCCATACCCAAGAATTGTCTTCCTAGTTACCCATCTTTAGATAAAATTCGAAATTAAGGGCTAGGGTGTAGAATCTTACCTCTAGGATGAAGACCTAGTGATTTTTCCTTGTTAATCATCCAATATTTGACCAAGAAATGAAGAACAATTTGTTGAAGAACTTTCTACCACACTTGGGAACTCTCACACCCTCAAAATACCAGATTTTAGCTCAAGAAATGGACTATAACATCTATTTAACGAATTAGGGCCGAGTTACAAAAATAGGAAAATGGACCCTCTGAATTTAGGTATGCGGTCGCGAAATGGACTACACAATGGGTATGCAGGTCACACAATGGACCACAAAATTGATTCCCAGAAATGGGCTGCACTGGTCAGGTCTGCGACTGTTTTGCGGTCCACAGGCCACTTTTGCTGTTCGCAAAACTATTCTGCGGTTGCACATCTGGCCGCAAAATCACATTCTTCTAGCCTTTGGTAATTGTTTCATCACTTCTTGTAAGAGTGTCCAGATGACGAACTGTTTGAAGCTTTAGAAACTAGACTTGAAGATATTTCATTTGATAGTCTTTTCATTACACTCACACACACACACACACACACACTCCTCCAAAGTTTGTTCTTGTGCTACTCATTTGGAACTTTAGTCTATCATGTAATTTCCAACTTGACTTAGACTTAGGGCTCTTCTTAGACCTCACATCACTTATAATATGTCTCGTACACTTGTTATCATGCCCAATTGTTATCCATCATATTAATAGTCCTCGTCTGTACACAAAATAATATAATTAGCACACATCAACTTTCTTAATAGCGCTTAATTACTTCGAAATTTTTCGGGGTGTTATAGCTTAGTGGTGAGCTGCTCTTTGTGTTCGTTCTGCAACACCTGCAGGCTCTCTTTTGTATGTACTTTGTGTCTATCTTATTCTAGACAGTAGCATAGGTTGTTTGTATATTCCACTAGTTGCTCATCGAGAACTTACTTTGATCGGGAGTACACCAAAATATCATCTATGAAGGTCGTTGGTGCATTGGATAGGCCAAATGACATAACAAGAAACTCGTAATGTCTATATCTTGTTAGTAAGGCTATTTTCGGAACATCTTCTTCCTTGATCATTAACTGATGATACCCAGATCTGATGTCGATCTTCAAAAAATACTTAGTACATTGCAATTGATCACATAGATCATCGATCCTCGGAAGTAGATACTTCTCTTTGACGGTTACCTTATTCAGTTATCGGTAATCAATGCACATCCCCAGCAAACCATCTTTCTTTTGAACGAATAACATTGGGGCTCCCCGTAAGGAAGTATTGGGTCGAATAAAGCCCTTATTGAGAAGGTCCTTCAGCTGATCCGTTAGTTATTTGAACTAGGTAGGAGCCATTATATTGAGGGAATAGATATCGGCTATGTGTCGGCTGACACATCAATGGAAAGCTCAATATCCTCCGCGGGTGGGATATCAGGGAGCTCGTCAGGGAACACATGGGGAAATTTGCTAACAACCAGAACCGAATGAAGGGTTGGAAGCTTCTCATTCATATTCTCCACCCGCACCAAATGATAGAAATATCCTTTCGTGATCATCCTTTGAGCCTTAAGGTAAGAAATAAACTTCCTTTATGACGCTGAGACGTCACACCTCCATTCAATAATGGGATCTCTCAAAAAGTAAAACGAACAACTTTCTTCCAACAATCCACAATAGCATAACAAGAGGCCAACCATAACATGCCCATGATGACATCAAATTATATCATTTCTAATTCATTAAAACCAGCCAAGGTATGGTGATCATGAATCATCACATCACAACCTCGATATACCCCCCTAACTACCACAGACTCACCTATGGGCGCGGATACTTCAAATGATTTTCGTAATAATTCAGGTACTTTACCACGTTTACCACCAACAAGTTGAGTAATATATGACATGAAAGAAAGTGGATCTATCAAAACATACACACTAATCGAAAACACGGATAATATACTTGTGACAAAATCTGGTGATGACTTTAGGTTATGTCGATTGATAACGCATAAATGCAGTTCTGTTGTCCATCCGAGCTAGTCACTCCACCTCTACCTCTACCATTCCCTGTTGGCAGAATACCTTGCTCACGAGGTCGTGCCGATGAGGTAGGAAGCTGCTACCGACCCTGTTGGCATAATCATATTTCCCACATTCCTTAATAGGCGTAAACACATAATGTGACTAGGCTTCCCACAAGAATAGCATACGTCTGAACCTTAGAGGCAACTACCAAAGTGATTCCTACCACATAGACTACAATACGATAGTAGGGACCTCATCTTGCTAGCTTCTCCACTGTATTGTGTGCTTTGTTATCGGGGATTCTGACTCTGACTAGAGCGAGTGGTCCAATCACGATGCTAACAGCGGGACTATATTGTTGCATTAGCCACCTGGTAGGATGGGTGCCGGGAAAATAGAGGTTTGAACTCACCTCGAGGCTCACCCATATCACCTGTAGACCGGGCTATCCTATTTTTCCCCCTTTCATGCTCTCAGGCAGCTCGCTAAAGCCTCTTTCGATCCTCCAAGTTCTACGCATAGGCTTGTATACGGGCAATATCCATAATCAGATTCAAAGAAGTTGTAGTATTTTCATTATCATATGTGGTCCCAAACCGCCCACAACTCGATGTACTCAATCACTCATCTCCGTCACCACCGAATGAGCGTATCGGGCCAAGGAGTTAAATTGCATGTTGATACTCATATTACCTTTCTCCAACCATAAAAATCTATCTTGTCATGATTCGTGGAGCTCAACGGGAAAATAGTGCTGCAAAAAATGCCTCAAAAAATTCCCTCCACCCTAATGTTGGGGAGAGAGATCCCCTAGACTGTTCCCAAGTCTCATACCAAATCACGACTATATCCCACAATTTGTAAGAGTCAAGCTCTACGAACACAGTATCGATGGCGTGCATAACTCGTAAAATCCGCTCCATCTTATCTAGAAATTCTAGGGATATTCGTTGGGATCAATTCCTTTGAATATCAGGGGGTCTAAATTTATGAAATCCCTAATTCTCGTACTGACTTCTCTATCTATAATGGTGGGGCCTGACATTGGTCCTGAGAGGCCACTAATCGAGTAAACAATTTTACTGCACTTCTCAAATCTACATCTTGGTCAGAAGCAAATAGAGGATGGACGAGGTACACTAGTTTCTTTACGCTATTCCCGGGGTAGTGGCACCATCCCCGAAACCTGAGTATCAACCTTATTATGAGTTTCATGTTTATTCACATGGACAGGTGGCACCTGGCTGATACCCTCCCCTGCCTCTTCGTTCAATCCCGTGAGGAATTTCCTATTCTCATGGTAGGCACCGCTATTAACATAAAAAATATGGGGTTAGAAACGAATACTTACGACTCGGATCTACCGCACGATCAAGATCAGAAAAACGATATCCATCCTAGATATTTGTAGCCTCCTCTTTATAAGTATGACGCACCACATACCCACAAAAAAGACTCTACTAGATAAGGATTGCAGACTCCCTAGGACAAACCTGGCTTTGATTCCAAGTTTATCACACCTCAACATTGGAAGGTGCGACCAGCACACGACGCCCGTGCAAAACGACGTCCGTTTTTTACATCTTTTTTAATCATAAAACCCAGGCCAATGAGAATACAAAAATTAAAATTATGTGCAACTGGCTTGCAAAAGAAACATTGACATTTTATACATATTCACAATTGTAACAGAGTTATAATCCACCCTTTTATATACAACCAAACTCTAGTCTGCAAGCCTCTATGAGTTCCAAGAGAATATATATAAACACGACTTTGGTTGGGACATGGGCCTACCAAAATATTTAGCATATGCTTCAATACCTACTGACTTCTCAACAACTTCTACAAAGGAATGGATTGCAAAAACCAATCCGCTGGAACAATATCCTACTAGGGAGGGACGTCTCGGGGTCTATCTGTACCACGGAGCATGAACGCAAAACCCCAAGAAAAAGGGTGCTAGTACGGAAAATATGTGAGACTAAGAAATCATGTAAATAAGAGACATAACATAAGAGATATGAGTACCTGATTTCAACCTAAATACCAAAGACAAACCACTGGGGCATAACTGTAGAAGCTATAAACTAGAAAGTATGCAAGCTTTATAAAAGATTGAGCCACACAGGGAGACTATGCATTAAATATAATATAATACTTACTCGGGCACTCTTTGGGTCTTCTCATTGAATATCATACCCGGCCTTGTAGGGGGCTCGACCGTACCCGACCTTAGGAGAATCCGATGTACCCGGCCTTAGGAGGTCTCAACGTACTCGGCCTCAAGAGGGCTCAGTAATCTCACATCACACATCCTCGTACCCGGCCACACAAGGGCTCGGTAGTTTAATCATACCTAACTGATTAGTGGTTGCACAATAGGTATCATACCTAGTCGTTTATAGCACGACTTAGTAAAGTAAAATAGATACATATACATATAAGTGCAATGCATGATAAATTTCAAGAGATACTCAGTTTAAGATCAGAATGATACATATGTTTTAACCTCATGATACCAACTAGGAATTTTTTAGACTATGAAGAAATGCCACTCGCAAGAATGTACAAGAGAAGAAAAACGTCATTGAGAGGGACTCAGAACTACCAACTCATGCCAAGAAAGAAATTTTCCTTACATACCTTGGTGAAGAGCTAGATACATTTTCCTGAGTTCCAAAGCCTTTGCAGTGATTAACTTAGCCTCCAATAGGTATTACAGTGAAGATCTAAGTTTCTTCATGCTAAATCCTACTAAAATTGCCTTCTAATTCAGGTTACTCTACTTAGAAACTTTCAAAGGAGATTTGAGAGCGCTTTGGGTGAGTTATAGTGGGTGATACTCCTAGAATGAAAGAGAAAGAGCCTCACTGCCCTATTTATACAATTACCAAGCACAGGAAGTTCCGCCGCTCCACATGTAAAATGGGTTGCTCCGCCCCAGACACTTCACCTGGTGGGATTGTTGGCGAAGATCTAATGAAACATGTAGCCACCTTCTTCCCTCATCGCATTGCTAGTTGATTGGTTGTGCTAGAAGAAAAACTTACCAAGCTTTATTTTATGTGTAGGGTGTAACCAGTGCAGGCTACGCTTATATAATGTGGTAGGTTGATAATTTCAATTAGTACGAGGATAGTTACTCAGCCTAGGGCCACTCTTGCTAGGGATACTAGAGGTAGGTCCATATTTCCAAGAAACTAGGTGCAACACAACTAGTGGTCTTGAGGTTCATGATTTCCTATTTAGTTTACTCTACCCGGTTCTACCATTTCTTTACCTGCTAAATTGGTTGTGCGGATGGTGAAACTTTTGGAGTCCTTTTCTCTTAGACCTGATGATATCATAGTGCCTCCGGTTTCTACTCGGGCACATGCTACGATTGAGATACAAATTCTTGTTACTAATCGTGTTGTGTAGCATCCTATCCCAGCTAAAGCGACAATGATTCAGGCTCCTCTATAGCTCCCCAAACTGTGGTATCTGCAGGTGGAGCAGGATATTTTCCAATGAATAATAGTCTAAAGAAGATGGAGTCATTTATGAAGTGTTTTTCTCTATCTTTTAATTGAACTCCAGCTACTATTTATGCTTAGAGTTTCCTTGATATGTGTGAGAAAATTCTTATGATTATGCGCGTGAGAGATACTCATGGGGTAGCATTCACCACCTTCCAGCTATCGCAAAATACTAAGAATTGGTGGATGAAATATCACTGAGGCAGGACAACTGGATCTCCACCTCTTACTTGGAATCAGTTTGAGGCATTTTTTATAGAGACGTTTATTCCTCATAGTCAACAAGAAGATAGGCGTCGCCAATTTGAGCAGCTAAAGTAGGGGCACATGATTGTAGCTGAGTAGGAATCCGCTTTCATATATTTGGCTCGGTATGCACCACACTTAGTCCCTACAAATAGAGACAAAGTGACGAGGTTTAGGGATAGATTGCATTGTCGCATTCAGGCTAGAATGGTGATCCAGATCTGTCATGGTAGCTATCTTGATGGTATTGAGGCTGCTACTCGAGTTGAGGCTATGCAGGTCCGTGGGATGCTGAGAGAGAGATAGATAGAGAGAGAGAGAGAGAGAGAGATTAAGAATGCTCGTTATTATGTACCTTCTAGTAGTGTTGCGTATGAGAGTAAGGGGGTTATGGTTATCTTTTGGACCAGATTCACTACTTTTACTGTAGTACTAGCCAGTCATGGTTAGTGTCAGTAGCAGGGGAAAAGAGGGTCATCTAAATCGAGGCACCCTACTTATGCTACTTGCCATAAGAGGAATCCATGCCAATGTAGGAGGGAGATCAGTGGATGTTTCACTTGTCGTGAGGTCAGACACTAGAGATTATTTATAAGGGTGCTACTTCAGCTAAGAATCCTGCTAGATCTCATGGTTAATCCACTACAGTTTATACCCCACTTCAGCCAACTATGGCTTCTAGTCAAGGCTACTTCGGGGGCAGGTAGACTGGAGCCCAGGGTACAGATGGGACTCCCCGTGTCTTTGCCATGATTCAACAGGATGTTGATTTGTCTAATGTAGTGGTTACAGGTACACTTTTAGTATGTACTCATGATTATTATTGATTGATAGATCCAAGGTCTTCTTATTCTTATGTATTGCCATACTTTGTACCATATTTAGATAGATCTTGCTTATCTTGAAGTTTCAATTGATGTCTCGACCCAGTTGGGGGAGGAGTATATTAGAGTTGATAGACTTTATCGTGATTCTGTGATCTCTATTAAGAGCGTGGACACCATAATTTATCTCATGATCATAGAGATGGTGGAGTTTGAGTTTATTGTGGGTATGAATTGGTTAGAATCATTCTATGCTAATGTTTATTATTATACCAAGACTATGGCTATTGCGGTTCTAGGAGGACCTAAAGTTACTTGGAGAGATGTGAAGATGGACCACAAGGGAAACCACGTCTCTTATGAAGTCTCAACATATGTAAGTAAGGGTTATTTGGGTTTCATTTCCATGGTATATGATTCTAGTTTTGAGGAGGTTACTGACGAGCGCAAAACCGATGTACAGAATGTAGACTCGCTAGTCAAAGATAGTATAGCATTAAATCATCTCCACAAGTATTGGTTTTAATAATGTTCTATTAATTCCTCAGCTTAACATTATCCAGGATAATAAACCTTTTGATTTATGTTACTATTGACAACAAATAAACTAAGATTATTAACTGTAAGAAACTGGTGATACCCGAATGATTGGTAATAACAAAGGAATATCAATGGGAGAGGTAAGGGAAATGACAAGATATGTGATCAACTATTGTTCTGGGTACTCTATGCTAAGTTCAATCTTAACTTCTATTGATTCTTTCGATTTCAATAGATGATCATGCTACTTCAAGGGATTCCAATTCTTCTTCCGAATAAGTTTGATCCCTTTAGCTAACCTAATAACAATTCATATGAATATATGCACTAAAATAGTGAATCAATGATCTTTTGAAGAACACCTCTCGGCTATTCTCCTAAACTAGGTAAATGGATACCTCTTTAAGCTCTTTCGATTACCTAGAAGAGGCGTAAAATCGACCCAATTAAGATGGTACAAAGCAAATAGCAGCAAACTTCTATTTTGATTAAAGTAAAACTACAATAAACCATGCAATTCGATTAATAACTCATTTAGTAAAGTCAAGCAATTAACATAGAGTAAAACCCAAAACAATCGTCAATTCACAACATCCATCACCAACCCCGAGGGGAATTACTCCATAACGAAGAAAATATTCAAAACAAGAGTATTAGAAGGACAAGTAGACATTACAATTCCCAAATTCAACCAAACTTTCGTATTGAGTGAATTGGATCAAGTATCTCGCTTTCCCATTGCTTCCGTGCTTCTTCTCCCTCCCAAGTTCTCCTAAATTTCCAAGATACCATCTTTTTAGACGAGCTGGGCTTCATATGGGTCATGGAAAGTCGCCCCCAGAATTACAAATTTAGCCCTGGAAAACATTTTTTCGGAAGGACGTGCGCAGCCGCGCACCTGGGCAGGTGACCGCGTATATGGTCGTGCACTTTGGCCAGTTTATGCTTGACTTGCGCGGACGCGCACCTGGGCAACTTTCTTCTCTCTTTTTCTTTCTTCTTTTTAAGTGCGCGAACATCCTTTGATCCTCGAACAAACTCCCAATTTACTCCATAAGCTTTTACTTAGCCTTCAATGCTCCATATTAGCTCAAAAATGCTCTCTAACCTCATTGTAGCCCGTAATTACTCTTGTAAAGCATAAATACATCGTCATAATAATTTAATACCATTTTACGCCCAAATATTAGTAAAGTGCAGCGAATTAGAGTGCAAATAGTGGCCAAAATACACAGTTATAGCCTATCATCAACACCCCCACACTTAAACCATTGCTCGTCCTCGAGCAATCAAACCACACTTTACATAGACGCAACCTTACTAAGCGACTCTCCTAACTCATCACACCAAGAATATTTAAAATAGACTAAGCACAATAGTGTAACATCTTCACCTCAAGAATCGACTCACAAGCACCACGCATTATTCAATACTTACTCACTTACTCTAACATAGAGATCAAGAATTACCTTTCCTTCATGAATCAAGTTCCCTCACATAACAAAAGAGAGTAATTTCATAAACAATAAAATTCAAGAACAATAGGAACTCAAGATAGAAAGAATTCACTCACTCTCATAAACGACATTCATGTGCCACAAAAGATGCACTATAGGCTTGGCTGTAGTGTACTACTCTACTAATTGAGCTCATTCAGTCAAGGATCAAGTAAAACTTTTAACTGGTTATAATGTAGGTTGCGGGATAGGTAGGATACATTTTGATATAAGAGTGGTTGCACCTCCCTAAGCACTTTAATACATACACTTTAATAGTTGAAACCCCACACTAATTTCAAACCATAACTCCACCTCCACATCAATATATATTAACTCCCAGCTATTTAAGCACATTTACATCAAGAGTCGCCACTATTTTCACAACAATACAACTCTTTTTTTTTTCTTTGTCTATTTTATAGTACAGGTGACTCTTACTTTTTCAAAACATTGCACCTTTCCCCTTATTTCACTAGTTCCACTCAAAATCCAAACCAACCACCCCCACACTTTAACTTTTACAAAGTTCATAACAGTTTTAAGTGATCATGTGAGGTAAATGGTTCAACTAGATGGTCAATTCAAACAAAAAGGGCAAGGCTTGTAATGTGGTTGCCAACAAAATATGATTACAGGCTCAAAGGAGTTAACTAAGATACATTACAATTAGGTGGTAAAAGCAAATCACTGGATCAACAAAGAAATGTCTATATCTCTTCCTAGACTGAACAAGACTACTATTTCGCTTTGCAAACATATGGGCAAGTTTTAGACATCAAATGCAATGTATAGAATAATACAAAAATTCTCACACACACATGGCACATAACTCACTTAAGATCAAGCTCGCAAGACACTCTAGTCAAATCAGTTAAGCAAAGTTAAGAACATACAATTTAAGGCACTTATACAAGAGTCAAAAACTGAGCCTAAGCATCACACTAAAGCATTCACTATTCCCAAGGAATATTGAAGTCAAGAGACCTTGTTTTCATTTTAACCCATAGCACAAGGGTTCCTACTTCTAAAAAAAATAAAACAAACTACACACGGTTCAAACGAAACCCTTGGAAAAGAACTGCAACACAAAAGAAAAACCAAGGGGGAATTATTACACTAACTACACAAGAAAATATTTTTGCATTTTGCTTTCGACTTTAATCTCTCAAGAAACCCGTCTAATGATATCCATCGTCGGGAAAAGTAAAAAATTTTAAGCTTTTATGCTGTTTTTCTATCTCTACTACTCAAACTAACAAAAGAAACTAAAACTAACATACATTAATACATACATACAATATCTATACAACATATCCCCCACCCCACAGTTTAAATGGTGACATGTCCCAATCTCACACAAAGAAAAATTTAAGGTAAAGAAAACTTCCCTGATAGAGTCAGTCCATGTCGGAGACATTGTCAGGGTCTACATGGCAAGCCCAGCCACGCGCACGCAGCCATGCCATGACCTTCCTCTTGGACTTGGCATTTTGTGTAGCAGGGGCATCCATTCGAGCTCCCAAGTATGTGACAGAAGTACGCATCCTCGCCATTTCATGCTTTAAGGCGCTCATTCTTGTGTCCCATCTGGTAAGTGAGGTTCCCTCAACAACCTGCTCGTGCGGGGGTGAAGCAGCCACATCCTCAGCTTGCACTTCATTTCCCTCTTCTGGTACATTAGACGCATCGCTATTTGACTCAACAAGTCCAATAGGGTCCTTCACAGTTACTACTTTATCAGCCCGGAACTTCTGTTCCCTTTTTACTTTCCCATCCAAGTCCCTGTACTCTGGTACACATGCCTCGAGGCATAATCGAGTGATTAAGGATGGAAAGAAGAACCCATACCTTTGCACGGGACATCGAATGAACATCTCGTCGTGAATAACCTTAGCCATATCAAAATCATGGCCATTGATAAAACACCAGATTAGTGCAGCTCGGGGACCATTCACCTCTTTGGTATTTGAGGAAGGTAGCATGCGGATATTTATAATGTATATCCAACACTTCCTTCAATGGTAAGAAATTCCGAATGAAACTTCTGCCCCGACGTAACCTATACTACCTCCTTATTGGGCACAAAAATTGTTCTGAAGAACAATTGCCACATGGGTGGTTTTCTGCTATATGTGTCATAGTAGTCTTCTGCTTCAGGATTTTCCCCAAACAATGGAAAATGGTAGGCCCTCCGAATGGCCTCTATGGATGTGTCCACACTCTTCTTTCGAACCGTGCAGACATGGTTAACATGTTCCAGGCAATTCGCATAAAACTCCCGAACAACCATTAAGTTGGCTTCGTTAGCTTCTTCAAAACAATATCCCCAGTCCTCGCCAGACCAATTTACGATACATATTGGGGCAGTCATTTTAGAGGGAACCTATATCAATTCCCCTCTCCGGTATGGGTTTCTTGGGTGTCTTACTACAGAAGTGTACCTGGGCTGCACTGGATATGAACTTTTTATTATCAAACGGGCGAGCATTGGCAGAAGCTCGCGACCGGGACGAGCCACCGTGACCACTAGAGGAAGCACTTGTGGTTCTTATTTCTTGGATGATTTCATAATATTTGTAAAAATCAACCAATATCAGCTAAAAGCACGATGGGTGGACCAAGAGCAGTTACTCAAACTTCACCAGCACACTTGGTCACAAAATTACATTCTCAAACTCTTTGGGCCATTTACACAAACACCTGATATGCACAGTCCTCCCAAACCCCCAAACAAATAATATAACCCCCCAATTCAATGAAAGATATACCAATGCCACACCTATCCCATCATGGTGAAATTCAATTATTACCCCAACACAATAACAAGTATAACTAGAAAGAAATAACTAACAAAAATCTACTACAATTGAAGAAAAGAAAAGAAAATAAACTGAATTAAGAGAAGGTAAAACATCTCACTTACCTGAGGCAAACTTGTGAGGATTTGGGTTTGGGAGAACAGGGAGGAAAGCATTGTAAATTGATGGTGGGGATCTATGTAAGAGAAAAGATGAGAGAAGGGGGTAGAGTTAGGTTTGTTGAGAAGAAAGGAAAAGGGTGGGATTTTGAAATTTGGGGTAATTAGGAAGGGGGTTCAAATTTAGGTTAAGAAGAAGGAGGGATCATAATTTCTAAAGAAAAAAAGAAAAAAGAAAGAAAAACATATAAAACGGGTGACCAGTGCACGGTCGGTGTGCGTCCGCACACGTGTGGCAGTGAGGGGCCAAAAATGCACAACCAGATGCGCGGCCGCGCACGTTTGGCAACGAAGGTCACAAAATACGCGGCCAGGTGCGCAGTCGCGCACGTCTTTTTTTTTAATACATACTGCATCATAGTATACACTAATTTCTATCTATTTTATGATGTGAAGAAATGTGAAGTAGAAAGAAAAGAAAATCTAACTAGCAGAAGGGTTAGAGGTAGTTCTGAGCTATAGTCGTCAGCTTGATTCAACGGGCATCCTCAGTTGATTTTGATGCTCGAGGATTGTTGCTCAAATCCTCCAACAAGATACAGTATTAGTCTGTGCCCATTTACTTTGAAACTTTATGTTCCATCTTGGTTCTAGATCTCAATTTCCCCGTATGGTGATACATGTTTCACCATATGGTCACGTCCATCTAGGCTTGAATTTTTTGGGAAATTATCTGAGTCTACTGTTGTACAGTAAGACTTTGTCCCCTTCATGAAACTCCTTTGCTTAATCAGACGATCATGCCACCTTTCAGTCTTTTCCTTGAAGATCTGCGCACTTTTATATGCGTCTAGTCTGAACTCTTCCAATTCATTCATCTGCTCCAACCTGTGATCACCTGCAAGACTAAGATCAAGATTAAGCATCTTAATTGCCTAATTAGCCTTATGTTCTATCTCAACAGGTAGGTGACATGACTTACCATACACTAATTTGAATGGCGAAGTCCCTATGGTCATTTTGAACGTAGTTCTATACGCCCATAGTGCTTCATCCAACTTGGCAAACCAATCTTTACAAGAAGCACTAACCATCTTTTCAAGAATTTGTTTTAGTTCCCAGTTAGCAACTTCGACTTGCCCACTAGTTTGGGCATGGTACGAGGTTCTTGTTTTGTGTGTGACCCCATACTTGGACAACAGTGCAACAAACTGCTTATTCACAAAGTGTGACCCATTGTAACTGATAATCACTCGAGGTGTCCCAAAAAAGGTAAAGATGTTTTTCCGCAAAAACTCACACACTACCCGAGTATCATTGGTCCTAGTATAGATTTCTTCGACCCATTTAGAGACGTGGTCAACGGCTACTAGGATATACTCATGAGAATGCAACATTGGGAACAGACCCATGAAGTCGATGCCCCAAACATCAAAAATTTCATATATTAGAATGGAGTTGAGCGACATTTCATCCCTCTTGCTAATATTACCTGCTCTTTGACACTTGTTACATGCACCTACATACGCCATTGCATCTTTGTACAGAGTAGGCCAAAAGAACCCAGCTTTCATGACCTTTGTTGCAGTGTGATTTTCACCATAGTGACCTCCAACTGCTCCATCATGGCAATGAGACAGAATGCTTGCCATTTCTCCTTCAGGAAAACATCTTCGAATCACACCATTTGCACACAGTTTAAACAAAAAAGGGTCATCCCAAAAGTAACTTTTAACGTCACCTTGAAGCTTTCGTCTTTGATCATGAGTGAGGTCACGGGGTAACAATCCACTAGCCAAAAGGTTGGCTACATCCACATACCAAGGAGGCCTTTCGAAGATCGCTGCTATGGAAAAAATCTGCACATTAGGGAACTCTTCCTTTATTTTGAATTGTTCATCTGGAGGTTTCTTAAGCCGAGACAGATGATATGTGACTTGATTTTCTATGCCCTTCATATCTTTTATTTCCAAGTTACACACTTGGAGCAACAACACCCACCGCATCAGACGCGACTTGGATTTCGTCTTACTCAACAGGTATTTCAATGTTGAGTGATCAGTGTGTACAATCACCTTGCTTCCCACTAGGTATGATCTAAACTTGTCAAAAATAAAGACCACAACAAAAAACTCCTTCTCAGTAGTGGCATAATTGACTTGAGCATCATTTAATGTCCTAGTTGCATAGTTGATGGGCATAAGCATTTTATCTCTTCGTTTTCCAGAACCTCTCCCACATCTACATCACTTACATCACACATTATCTCAAATTGGTGGCTCCAATCAGGTGTCACCACAATAGGAGCACTCACAATCTTTTCCTTTATTAATTCGAATGCTCTTAAGCACTCCACATTGAAAAACAATTTGGCATCCTTCGCTAGCAATTGTGTCAACGGCTTGGTAACGCCGGAATTTTTTTTATAAACCTCCTGTAGAACCCAACATATCCTAATAAACTTCTTATGCTCTTCACCGAAGTCGGGGGAGGGAGCCCACCAATAAAATCCACCTTAGCTTTGTCAACATCAATTCCATGCATAGTTACCTTGTGGCCCAGGACAATTCCCTCCTTCACCATGAAGTGACATGTTTCCCAGTTAAGAACCAAGTGAGTGGCTTTACAACGTTCAAGCACGAGCTTCAAATTCATCAAAAAATCCTCAAAGTCATCACCAGAAAGGGTGAAATCATCCATGAACACCTCTAGACACTTCCTGTTTAAATCGTAGAATATAGACATCATGCACCTCTGAAAAGTGGCAGGTTCATTACAAAGCCCAAACGACATCCTCCTATAAGAAAAAAATACCTGAGGGGAAAGTGAATGTGGTCTTCTCAACATCTTCTGGGGCAATAGGTATCTGATTGTACTTGAATACCCATCCAGAAAGCAGTAGCATATGTGTCCACCCACCTTCTTGAGCATTTGATCAATAAAAGGGAGTGGAAAGTTGTCTTTCCTTGTTGCATCATTCACCCTTCTATAATCAACGCACATTCTCCACCCGGTGACTGTTCTTGTGGGGATCACTTCATTATCTTCATTTTTCCCCACTGCCATGCCCCCGTTTTTAGATACAACTTGCACTGGACTAGTCCACTATCTATTACAGATGGGGAAAAACACTCCCGCATCTAGCAATTTGATGATCTCCTTAGGCACTACCTCCTCCAAGTTTTTGTTCATCTTGCGTTGAGATTGCACCACTGGCTCGCTATTTTCTTTCTACAGGATTTTGTGCATGCATATGCTTGGACTGATTCCTTGAATATCAACTATTCTCCAACCAATGGCCTTCTTGTGCTTTGAAAGAAACTCCACTATTTTTTGCTCCTGTGTACCTATCAAATCAGCAGAAATAATCACAGGAAAAATATTAGTTTCGAGAAAAGCACTCCTCTAATTTTCTCTTGCTAGACAGGATTTCCTTCAAGAACTTTGCATAAGCGGGCATCTGATTGGGTACCTCTGTGAAGGGAATGTTCACATAAAGTTGTATGATCATCTCCAAGAATCTTCAATAACACTTGTGAAGTTTCTCCCGCTTCATCTTTTGAGGGAAAGGTAGAGCTGGCATATGTCTACTTTCTTCAATTTCCTTTTGTACCCCGTTATTCTGGCTCTTTTGCGCTTCATTCTTTTCCTCTACAGGTGTCTCAGTCTGCTTGTTGACCACCTCCAATTTAGCCTTCACTATTGGGTCAGTCAATGCTTTTTCGCTTCTCAAAGATACAACTTTGATTGTTTCATTCGGGTTCTTTTCAGTGTCGGAGGGGAGAGGCCCAGGAGCCCTCTTAGAAAATTTGCAGTTTGTCCCATTTTCCTTTCAAAGTTTCGGATAGTCGTGCCCCGAAACTTTTCTTTTGTTTTTTTAATGAATGCCTTCATGAGATCTTCCATATTTGACTGATTTGGATGTGGTGGATGGTATTGTTGCCTCTGCTGGTTCTGAAAACCTGGTGGTCCCTGACTCTGGGGTATGAGATTATTTTTCCTCCATGAATTCAAGCTCCCATTAGGCGAACTCCACAAAAAACCTGGATGTCTTTGACCCATAGCATTAAAGTTGTTCCCACCTTGGTAGTTTCCTCTATTAAAATTTCCCACAGCGTTGACCTCCTCAGTTGTAACTTGAAACTCGTGTGTAGGGTGTGCCATCCCACAGATGTCACAACCCACCTGTGGTTGAGTTTGCACCTGAGCCATAGTCAACTATTGATGTCCTTAGCCATTGCTACAATTTGGCCCTGCATTGCTACAGACGATTCTACTTGGTGCACCCCTGCTAATTTTCTCTGATCCCTTTGGTCTGTGAACCATTGATCCGCATCTTCATATAGTTCATTCAAGAGAGTAACACTCTTTTCCAGAGTTTTCTTCATTAGAGGCCTGCAACTGCACTATTTAGCAATCTCGTTGATGACAGGTTTAAACCGTCCCAATAGTCCTAAAATGGCATCCGTTGCTCCATTCCGTTGTGAGGGCACCTCTGTAGAAGATCCTTACATATTTCCCATGCTTCGAACACTGGCTCTCCTTCGTCTTGGCTGAAATTGTGAATTTCCTTCGTCATCCTTCCCGTCTTAGCAACTGAGAAACATTTTTCCAGAAACTTGGTAGTTATCTCCTCTCACGTATGGATTGACCCTGTAGACAAACTTCTCAGCTACTGCTTTGCATCATCCTTCATCAAGAACGGGAATGTTCTGACATATATAGCATCATGTGATGCTCCATTGTAGCTGAATGTGTTCATAATTTCATCAAAGTCCATTTGATTATTTTTGGGATCTTCATTGGGTTTGCCTCTGAAAATGCAATTATTATGAATGGTCTTGATGACTCCCTATTTGAGTTCAAAATTGTTGGCATCGATGGGTGGGGACCTCACACTAGACTGTTGTTGGTTGTACACCAGTCTAGCATAATCTCCTAGAGATCTCCCAAGCCTAGGACCTGCATTTTCAAATGCATCCTCGATAATTCAGTTGGGATTGAGTCTTCGACCCCCATCAACTATTTCATCAGCAATTCTGCAGGCCGCTAACCATGCTTCTTGTTGCTGAGCCTCCTCTCTGAAAGCTAGGTCTACTATATCTTCGTTGTTCACCATTTCATCCTGAGTAGAAGGCTGACCCAACAACGATCCACTTGATCTTTTATCTATTTTCAACTGCCTCAGGTGTTTGTCTAACTCTGGGTCGCATGGCACCAAATCCACTTGAGTCATACACCGTTGAACCAAACTTGTTGCCTGCACACATATGATAAGAGCGTGAAAAGGAAAACAAAATAAAGTAGTTCCTGAATTAGCATTGTAAACTAATTTAAACACTATTAATCGCCAATCACTGGCAAATGCGCCAAAATTTGATGAGCGCAAAACCAGTGTACAAAATGTAGGCTCGCTAGTCAAAGATTGTATAGTATTAAATCGTCTCCACAGGGAACGATTTCAATAATGTTCTATTAATTCCTCAACTTAACACTATCCAAGATAATAAACTTTTTGATTTATGTTATTATTGACTACAAATAAACTAAGATTATTAGCTGTAAGAAACTGGTGATACCCGAATGATTGGTAATAACAAAGGAATATCAATGAGAGAGGTAAGGGCAAAGACAAGATATGTGATCAACTATTGTTCTGGGTACTCTGTGCTCAGTTCAATTGTAACTTCTATTAATTCATTCGATTTCAATGGATGATCAGGCTACTTTGGGGATTCCAATTTTTCTTCCAAATAAATTTGATTCCTTTAGCTAACCTAATAACAATTCCTATGAATATATGCACTAAAATAGTGAATGAATGATCTTTTGAAGAACTCCCCTCGGTTATTCTCCGGAACTGGGTAAATCAATACCTCTTTAAGCTCTTTCGATTACCTAAAAGAGGCGTAGAATCCACCCAATTAATATGGTACAAAGCAAATAGCAACAAACTTCTCCTTCAGTTAAAGTATAACGATAATAAACCTTGCAATTCAATCAATTACTCATTCAGTAAAGTCGATCAATTAACATAGAGTAAAACCCAAAACAATCATCAATTCACAACATCTTTCACCAACCCTAAGGAGAATTGCTCCATAACGAAGAAAATAGTCCAAACAAGAGTATTAGAAGAACAAGAAGACATTACAATTTCCAAATTCAACCAAACTTTCGTAATGAGTGAATTGGATCAAGTATCTCGCTTTCCCGTTGCTTCTGTGTTTTTTCTCTCTCCCAAGTTCTCCTAAAATCCAAGATACCCTCTTTTTAGACAAGTTGGGCTTCATATAGGTCAAGGAAAGTTGCCCCTAGAATTATAATTTTAGCCTTGGGAAATGTTTTCTCAGAAGGACGTGCGCGGCCGCGCACCTGGGCAGGTGAACGTGCATATGCCGCGCACTTTGGCCAGTTTTTGTTTGACTTGCGCGGCCCAGTGTGCGGTCAGTGCGCGACAGTGCACCTAGGAAACTTTTTGCTCATTTACGTTCTTCTTTTAAGTGCGCAAACATCTTTTGATCCTCGAACAAACTCCCAATTTACTCCATAAGCTTTTACTTAGCCTTCAACACTCCATATTAGCTCAAAAATGCTCCCTAACCTCATTGTAGCCCGGAATTCCTCCTACGAAGCGTAAATACATAGTCATAACAATTTAATACCATTTAACGCCCAAACATTAGTAAAGTGCAGCGAATTAAAGTGCAAATAGTGGCCAAAATACACAACTTTAGCCAATCATCCATTACACTGGATAGTTTCCTTGTTGTGAGAAAGTTTGGGGCATGTGTTCCCGGTTGACTTACTTGCTTTACCACTGATGCGAGAATTCAGTTTAGTATTAACCTTCTTCCGGGGACTCAGCCCATTTTCATTCCCCCATATCATATGGCTCTTTCTAAGCTGAGAGACTTAAGAATTATATTTAGGAGTTGCTTGATATAGCTTAATTCATCCTAGTGTTTCACCTTGGGGTGCACTGGTGCTTAAGAAGAAGGATGGCATATGCAAATGCGAATTGATTTAGGTAGTTGAACAAGGTGACATCAAGAACAAATATCATTTGCCTTGCATTAATGACTTGATTAATCGGTTATAGGGTTCCATTTACTTCTCTAAGATTTATTTGAGATCTGTGTACCATCAGTTGAAGATCAAGAAGGAGGATATCTCCAAGACAACCTTCAGGACTTGATATGATCACTATGAGTTTTTGGTTCTGTCATTTAGTCTTACAAATGTCTCAACAACTTTTATGGATATGATGAACAAGGTGTTCAAGCCTTACCTTGATACTTTTGTATTGTCTTTATTGATGACATCTTAGTCTACTCTTGTAGCCAAGAAGAGCATGAGCAACATTTGAGGATTGTTCTACATACTCTTATGGAGTGGAAGTTATATGTTAAATTTTCTAAGTGTGAGTTCTAGGTTGACATAATATTATTCTTGGTTCATACGTTAACTAAGGATGGGATTCGAGTGGATCATAAGAAGGTTGAGGCAATTCATGACTAGCCTAGACCTACTACACCTATAGAGATACTCAATTTCTTAGGCCTAACAGTTCCTGGAGGCACTTTGTAGAGGGATTATTAATTTTTGCAACCCTTTTTACTATATTGACTCAAAATGGGTTTCAGTTTCAGTGGTAGGATGAGTGTCAAAATAGCTTTCAGAAGCTTCAATTTGCTTTGATTACCGCTCTCGTTTTTACACTTTCAATAGGTTCTAGTGGCTATGTTGCGGATTGTGATGTTTCACGTAGTAGTTTGGGGTGTATTCTTATAGAGAATGGTAAGGTGATATCCTATGCTTCTAGAAAGTTGAAGAATCACGAGAAGAACTATCCCACACATAACTTGGACTTGGCAGCAATTGTATTTGCTTTGAAGATATGGCACCATTACGTGTATGGCGAGCCATAGAGATATACATTAATCATAAGAGTTTACAATACATATTAAATCAAAAAGACTTGATTATGAGAAAAGGAGATGTTTTAAGTTTGTATTGGTAAAAAAGAGTCTCACACATAAGCAAACTCTTGACAACTCAACTATCTACGTGGACCAAGGAAAACACAACAGATAGGCATGATTCTGTAAAGAGGTACGGAACAAAGAGGCACGGTCAATAAACCATCGAGTTCATCAACCACGGGAAAATTAATGGCGAAGAAGAGATACGGTCACAGTGAACCCAGACAAAGTTACGGGCAGATTCGAGAATCAACAGTTAATGACCTATACGTTACGTAACTCCTATACAACAGTTACGGTTATCCTTTGTAACGCCTCATTAATGTAATAATTAGCCATTAATAAGAGATCATTGCAGGAATCAAACATTATATTAGGAAGGCCAAATACATCGGCAGCCCCTTAAAGTTGTCCTCACTTTTCACTTAGACACTCTATCTTAATTGTGCTTCATTTGAACACTTTAACCGGGTGTTAACTGTGTCATTTAGGCACAATTTGATGATGTGGCATAGTACCTATATTACACGTTTTACCGGCGCGTGAGAGATTTATTTTTCTTTTTAAAAAGCTTTTCTCTTTCTTTTTTCTCCTATTCTTTCGCACCATGGAATGCTTTAGCTTTCATTGCCGGAATAAGTGAAGAATATTGCCGGAAAAATTTCACACATTTATTCTTCTTCCTCTCTCTACTTTTTTCTCAACTCAAATACTTTCTTCTCTAATTAGCCACCATTAACGACCCGCTGCCTATTTCACCATACCCAGATCCCACTTCTCCAATCCATGTACCCTCTCCATTATCTAAATTTGTGAAAGGAACCCGAATAGAAACTTCGCTGGTGAAGCATCCATTTCGCCGCGGCCGGATGCATTCCCAATCGCGTGGATCCTCTTAAATTTTGCACAGTTAATTACAGTTTTACGTGATGTTCATAGTGTGGAAGTGAAGATCAAATGGTGAATTTTGAAAGATTTGCAGAGGAAAAAGGGGATGGAGAAAGGAGGTGAAAATGGTCAATAAGTTGAAACGAAGTGAACGGGTTGGATAAATGGTGGGAGGGGGGGTCGTCAGGAAGATGACAAAGGAGGGTGGGGTCGTCAGGAAGGTGTTCCACTGTGAGCCTTTGGACTGTCAGATTTTTTGTTATTGTGAAATTGGAGCTTGTGGTTGATACCCAGGTGAAATTGATGATTGTGTAGTCTTCTCCTCATCATTATGAGCAATTTGGTACCGACCTTTCCCCAATTGGACGTCTGGAACACTGTTTCCGGCCAATTCTGTGACACCGGCGAGTTACAGTTGATCGGAGGAAGTGTTTTAATTTTAACGGCCAATCCTTGCTTGTCTTTTAATTTTTCTTTTGTTATATTTTTTTAATTTGCTTAAGTTAAATACACGTGTATCCATCTTATTCGTTATCCTGGCGTGTGAGTTACACGTATTTTTTGTGTTTAGCTGCCTATCAATTTTGTGCCTAAATGACACAGTTAACACCCAGTTAAAGTGTTCAAATGAAGCACAGTTAAGATAGAGTGTCTAAGTGAAAAATGAGGACAACTTTAAGGGGCTGCCGATGTATTTGGCCTATTAGGAAACCCCTATATAAAGGGAAGAAGTGTAAAATATAAGATCATCTGAATTCTCGAATACAAACTACTTTACTTTTTCGCATTTTACAATATTGTCTATTACTTGATTTTTCTTTATTTACCGCATTATTTCCTTGATTATCAGTAACCCGTGTTCATCCTAAAATAGATTTGGTCAAGGAATCTAATTCTTTGGTTAAACAAATTGGTTCCGTTACCGGGAATCTGATAATCATAGTTTACTTTCCAATCGATATCCTTTAAATTATGTCGAATTCCAACAACAACAACAATGACAACAACAACCAGCAGGGGAATGGAACCCAAGATCCATCTCCTCGAGGAACCCCACGTGGTTCAAAGGAGTCATCCCCAGAAAGATCTGATACCCATCGCAATAATAATGAGAAAACGATAGAGCAAGATCGAATAAACCAAATGATTGTTGAATATGTGGGGCAAGCTTTGCAAGAGTTTGCAAGAGGATTATCACAGGCACCACCAACACCACTAACACCTCATCCAAATAATACAATCATCGCGGAAAATCCTCAGTCTGGGTTAATAAACCCAGCCAAGGGTGACACTCCAAATGAATCTCTTGAAGCAAGACCAGGTATGACTAATAACTCTGAGTTACAAAATTTATTTCTAACCATGCAGAAACAAATGAAAGAACAGAACGATCGCATCGAGCAAATCCCTGGAGTACCGTCGATTATCAAAGGCATCGACGTTATTAGATATTCTCAACAACCCTGGAAGCCAAGTGCAGCGTCCTTGCCTATACCTAAGAATTTTAAAATGCCAGACGTCCCCAAATATGATTGAACAACTGACCCACGTGATCATGTGACTGCTTTCACTACTGGAGTAAAAGGAAATGACTTAACAAAACAAGAGATTGAATCAGTCCTTGTCAAGAAATTTGGGGAAACACTCACAAAAGGAGCCTTAACCTGGTACTCTCTTCTCCTTGAAAATTCTATTGATTCTTTTGCTGAGCTTGCAGATTCGTTTATAAAAGCGCACTCTGGTGCACAAAAAGTTAAGAAATGAATGGAAGACATATTCAAGATAAAGCAAGGAGACACGGAATTATTCCATGAGTTTGTAGACATGTTTCAACGAGAAAGAATGCAATTACCCAGGATGCTTGATAATTGGGCATCCATGGCATTTGCAAGCAACTTAAATGATAAAAGCTCAGAAGCCACGAGACGTCTCAAGGAAAGTCTAAGAGAATTCCCAGCTACGACGTGGAATGATGTATATAACAGGTATAGTACTAAACTCAGAATAGAAGAAGATATCATTGCTCGTTCAAAAGATGAGGAGTATTCCAGATCCAGACGTCCAGAACCAGAGAAAAGATCAGGCAAAAATAGGTACGATCCTTACTTAGGACCCTCGGGACGAGACACACGTCCCAGGTTCGAAAATACTAGACCGTCAGGAAGAGATATAGGCTCATCCTCGTCTAGATCCATAAAAGATCGAGATGAACGGTCCAGAGGTAATACCCTAATTGGGGATCATAACTTTAACGTAAATACTTCTGAACTTGTCTCAATACTGAGAAATATGGGAGACAAAGTTAAATGGACCAAAGAGATGCGGTCAAATCCAAATAGGAGAAACCCAGATCAGTGGTGTGAATTCCATAATGATCATGGACACAGAATCGCGGATTGTAGATTTTTACAATGTGAAATAGAACATTTATTAAAACAGGGCTATTTAACAGAGTTGTTTAGTGATAAAGAAAAACGGGCATACACGAAGAACAGGCAGGGGCCCCCAAAGCCTCCTTCTCCAAAGCGAACTGTTAACGTGATACATGGAGGAGAGGAAGTAAATGGAATAGTTTGTCAATTAGCATCAAAGATCACAAATACCCATGGAAAGCGGGTTCGAGAAGATCTAAATGAAGATAAAATAACCTTTGATGATGCAGACTTTGGTGGACTGATGCTTCCTCATAATGATGCACTGGTAATATCTTTTCTTATTCATGACACTAACGTTAAAAGAGTACTGATTGATCCAGGAAGTTCAGTCAATATCATTTTGATAAAAGTCGTGGAAGAAATGCTAGTGAAAATCAAATGATCCCAAAGGCACGAGTTCGATAATTCTACAATGATAACCAAAGGAGAGATTTAACTTAACACTTACGCTGAAGGAGTGGTCAAAGACACGAAATTTCAAGTCATTGATACAGAGATGGCATATAAAGTTATTTTGGGAAGGCCATGGATTCACGATATGAAAGCGGTACCATCCACCTTACATCAGGTAATAAAATTCCCATTAGAATGGGGAGTACGGCAAATTAGAGGTGATCAACAAACTTCAAGAAATATAAACTCGAGTGCACTTCACTACAAAAAGGTACGGGAGATATAGAAGTCTTCCAAACGATTGCCAACGGCCAGACAGGTACGGAAAGAATCTCTGACCAAACTTGTACAAAAGAGATGAACATGCAAACAGGTACAGGAGAAGACATCAACGTGGTATATCCTACTACTACGAAAAGAATTATGGATTATACAGACTTGGATTCTAGACCAGACTTCATTCGTGAACTAGGAGAAGACGAGCATATCAAGACAACCGCGGAAGAACTCGAGGCTGTTCTGTTGACTGAACAAAAGCCCGAGCAAAGTTGTATATTGGCACAAGACTGCTGGAGAGGTTAACCCCCGAGCGAAAAGGTATGTTAATTGATTATACAAAAGCTAACGCAGATTGTTTTGCGTGGTCCCATTCAGATATGACAGGTATTCCCCAGAAGTGATGACTCATAAACTGAATGAAGATCTATCATTCGTACCTGTTAAAAAAAAGAAAAGAAAGCAAGGACCGTTCAAGAATCAAGTGATTGACGATGAAGTCCAAAAACTCTTGAACATAGGTTCGATACGAGAGGTAAAGTATCCTAAGTGACTAGCTAACACAGTGGTGGTACCTAAAAAGAATGGCAAATAGAGGGTGTATGTAGATTATACTTATTTAAATAAAGCATGCCCCAAAGATTCATTCCCTTTGCCACATATAGATCAGATGATTGATGCTACCGCAGGTCACGAATTATTAAGTTTTCTAGATGCATACTCTAGTTATAATCAGATTAAAATGGATCCCTCAGACAAGGAAAAAACTTCCTTTATTACTAACAGGGGGACTTACTGTTATAAAGTCATGCCTTTTGGCTTAAAGAATGCAGGAGCCACTTACCAAAGGTTAGTGACTAAAATGTTCCAAGAACATTTAGGAAAGACAATGGAAGTCTATATTGATGATATGCTTGTAAAATCAACACAAGCGGAAGATCATTTCCATCATCTCTCTACTACTTTTGATATCTTACGCAGGTATAATATGAAGCTCAATCCAGAAAAATGCGCTTTTGGAGTGCAATTAGATAAGTTTTTGGGATTCCTTGTATCTAACAGAGGAATAGAGGTAAATCCAGCTCAAATAAAAGCTATAGAGGAAATACCTGATATTTTAACGAATAAAAAAGAGGTTCAAAGACTGACGGGGAGAATAACAGCTTTAGGAAGATTTATTTCTAGGTCTTCCGAAAAAAGCTTTAAACTCTTTTCAGTTCTTAAAAAACAAAATCAGTTCAAGTGGACTGAAGAATGTCAACAGGCCCTCAGAGATCTGAAGATTTATTTATCAAAGCCACCACTGCTCTCAAAGCCAAAAGAAGGGGAAAAATTGTACATCTACCTAGCTGTTTTAGAAATTGTTGTAAGTGCAGTACTGGTAAGAGAAGAGAAAGGTAAGCAATCACCTATCTATTACGTAAGTAAAACTTTGTTAGATGCAGAAACTAGATATCCACATCTAGAGAAATTAGCCTTGGCTTTAATAATGACATCAAGAAAATTACGTCCTTATTTTAAATGTCATCCAATCACTGTCGTGACTTCCTATCCTTTAAGAAATATTTTGCATAAGCAAGAATTGTCAGAGAGATTAGCCAAATGGGCCATAGAATTAAGTGAACATGATATAACATATCAGCCTAGAACATCAATTAAATCACAAATATTAGCTGATTTTGTAACTAACTTTAGCAACAGTATTACCCCTGAGGTAGAAAAAGAGTTACAACTCTTTAACGGAGTCAATCCAGGTCAGTGGACCCTATTTACAGATGGATCTTCTAACATAAAAGGGGCCGGATTAGGAATCGTCTTAATATCACCCACGGGCGAAAAGACACGGCAGGATATTAAATGTTACCCTATAACTAACAATGAAGCAGAGTACGAGGCTGTTATTGCAGGCTTAGAACTGGCACCGGAGCTGTCAATCGAGCAAATCAAAATCAATAGTGATTCCTATTTGGTGGCAAATCAAATACATGGGACTTACATCGCTCGAGCAACTCAAATGAAACAATATCTAAAAAAGCACGGGAACTTGTAAGACAGTTCAAAACGTGGAAGGTGGTAAAAATACCTAGAGAGGAAAATGCAGAAGCAGATGCATTAGCAAACCTCGCGGTAGTTACAGAAGTAACAAATAAAGATAACACAATTGTCGTCCATCTCTTTCATTCAGCAATCGACCACGACAGGAACGAGGTAACTTTCAACAATTTAACTTAGGATTGGAGAAACGAAGTTCTCAATTTTTTGCAGAATGGTATTGTGCCTGAAGACAAGAAAGCAGCTCAAGCGCTTCGCCGCAAAGCAGCACGATATTGTCTAGCCCGCAACTCATTATATCGCAAAATGTTCGGAGGACCCCTAGCTAAATTCCTCGGACCTAATCAGACGGAGTTAGTGATAAAAGAAGTCCACGAAGAACACTGTGGAAATCATGCAGGAGCGAGATCCTTGGTAAAAACCTTGATCCGAGCTGGGTATTATTTGCCTAAGATGGAAGAAGATGCAGAGAACTTCATATCTAAATGCGACAGGTGTCAAAGGTTCGCCAATAATATGCATAGACCGGCGAAACTATTGCACTTAATCATATCGTCATGGCCCTTCATGAAATGGGGAATGGATATAGTGGGACCTCTTCCCCCAGCTAAAGGACAGGTCTGATTTCTACTCGTACTTACTGATTATTTCACGAAATGGGTAGAAGCAGAAGCGTTTAAACAATTGCGGGAAAAAGAGGTCAAAAGCTTCTTATGGCGAACATAATATGCCGTTTTAGGATTCCGAAAGAGATCGTGTGTGATAATGGCCCACAATTTATAGGCTCTCAAATCACAGAATTCTTTGAGAGTTGGCAAATTAAACGGATTGGCTCAACGCCATATCATCCCGTAGCTAATGGACAAGCTGAGTCTACAAATAAAATCATCATCAACAATATAAAGAAGCAGTTAGATAAAGCCAAAGGGAATTGGCCCGATGAATTACCAGCATTATTATGGGCATACAGAACTACATCAAAAACAGCTACGGGAGAAACTCCCTTCGCACTTGTTTATGGCTCGGAGGCATTAATACCCGTGGAAATCGGCGAGCCAAGCTTAAGGGTTATAACAACTACGGAAGCAACAAATGAAACCGAACTCCAGACCAATCTGGACCTGCTCGAATCACGAAGGGAAGCAACTTTAATACGGATGGCAGCTCAAAATCAAATCATAGAGCGATATTACAACCGTAAAGCTCATCTCAGATATTTTAAGATTGGGGACTTCGTACTTAAAAAGGTTTTTCAGTCAACAAAAGAGGCAAGTGCAGGAAAGTTGAATCCAAATTGGGAAGGACCTTATACAGTCTGAGACATAGCTGGGAAAGGCGCATACGAGTTGGAAGCTATGGACGGCAGAATTATACCAACGAGCTGGAACGCCATCCACTTGAAGAAGTACTACTTCTAAGGAAAAGAAGTACCCCTCCCGGTCAGGTATCGCATGTTCGATTTTATTTTGAATATTTAAATTTATCTAACTTTTTTAGATGATAGGCATAAAGCTAACCCATCACCAGACGATGATATTAGACCTACAAAGACGCGAGGAAATAACACAATTCCCGGTCTAGGGTTACACTTTCTGATGGATGTTTTAAAGGGTTAAGCAGTCATCATCTAAGAAAGTATATACCTTCGAGTCCCGTACGTTTTCCTTTTCAGGGAAAGGACCGTAAAGAAGGAATAATCAAGTGCTTGAGATTTCATTCTTCAAATCTCAAACACTTGGGGGACTATATAATATGGAAGGCCAAGACGAAGCAAAGAAGACTACTGAAGGTCAAAAGCTCGAGCCTAAAGAACCGTTTACCCAGCAAATCAAGTGATACGAGCAAAATTGAAAGAACTGAAGACTCCAGCACAAGAATTACAAAGCCTAAACTTTAAAAACCTTCGAACCATGTTCAGGTTAAAAGGCAAAGTATTATCTACGAGGAACAAATGTACGTCTTTACACTTATACAAAAATTGTTGTAACAAAAACAGTTAGGGGAAAAGATCATCATCATTGTACTTATTCAAAAACTGTTATGATCAAAAAACAGTTACGAAACCTTTGTACTCATATAGAAAACTGTTATCAAATAAACAGTTACAGATGAAAGATCAAAATCCTTGTATTTATTCAGAAAACTGTTATCAAATAAAACAGTTACGAATTACAAAGCATTTCCCTCGTATTTATTAGAAAATTGTTGCAAATAAAAACAGTTGCGGGTAAAAACCCCAGTACTTATAAAAACTGTTACTAATGAAAAACAGTTGTTTCCATGTATTAACTCGAAAAAACTGTTACCTATGAAAAACAGTTGCAAAATACAAGTGTGTATCAAATCTGTTAAAAGAAAACAGTTGCAACATGAGTTTTAGATGATAATCATAACACATGTAAAATGTCGTGGAAGTTCAAACAAAAACTTCCCACGGAAGCATCCTTAAACATGTGAGAAATTCCTATCACTCTATTACATTACAATGAAGTTGAGACGTCTTCTTCATTAAGCATCAATCAAAAAGGACCCTAACTCATAATTAAAGCCTATCATAAACAAAGGCTTAAATCTTATATGAACACCGCACCTAATATAAAAAGGTTCGAGTGATTTATGCATTTTCATGCAAAAGTTAAGAGGTAAAAATAAAAACCTCAGAAAAACGAAGCATGCAATGGACTTAAAGAGTAAAAACCAAAACTCGAAACAAAAGTCTTAAAATTGCATTAATATCAAAAGAGCGGCTAAGTTAAAACTAAGTACTAACTAGTACTTAGCCGCATAATAATTACATTTTTATAATGCCCCTAAGTTGTCAGTTGGGGACTTTAGAGATTCAAACTTACCCCCGATGGAGCTGGGGGTAACCACACCAATCCAAGTAAAAAAAAGGGGAGGGGGGAAACCGGATCTTCAATTTTCATGTGGAGGAGAGTTGACTTCTTTAAGAGGAACGGCAGAAGCTTGAGGCGAAGAGGCATGAGCAGAAGGGGCTTCACAATTGGATGGAGATCAAGACCTCGCTGGCTCTTCTCCATGGCCTCCTTGGTTTCCACAATTTCAGCGTTGAGGTCGAAACCCTCTTGGCTCATCTCCATCAATGTATCGAGGCAAGAATTCATATACGCCCAGCTTACAACAACGGCAGCCGCCTCTTCAACATCATTGTAATCTTTTGCCCAAACTTGAAGCTCAGCCTTCAATCCATCCTTCTCCGCTTCAGCAGCTTCATGGGCAGCCCTCAAAGGTACGACTGACTCTTCTAAGATTCGGACTTTATCTAAAGCTTCACGCAGTTCTTCTTGAGTCCGGGAGAGTGTTTGTACGAGCTCGCCAGAATACTCCTCCTTTTGCCCTAGCAGATTCTTCAAGTTCCTGATCTCCTCTGAGGCTTGAGACAATTGTTCAGCAAATGAGGATTCCAGAATGCTCTTATTGTTGTCAGCTTGGCTTGAAGAAGCCTTCTCTACCGCCATTTCCGTCGCTGTAATCCTCAGCTGTCTCCTCAAGGTATTCCTCTCCTCTTCTAAGGCATCCATATCAACTTTCAAACTGTCATACTGTGCCTTCAGATTACCAAAATCAACCCGCGCCTCTTTCTACTCATTATCTGAATTTGAAATCCTTTCATAAGATCTAAGCCAATAAGGTGCATCTGCAAAAAATGATAATAAGACAGATAGACGTGATAAATTGTATAAGACATGGGAAAATATACATATGGAAGAACGAGTTACACAATACCTTCAAAGAAGTATGCACTACTTCATTGTCCCACGTAAGAGATGTGTGGCTGGCAAGTTTGGTTTTCTCTGTAGGGCCTATCAGAGGTTTAAGCCACACCTCAGGCTCGCCCGTCTTTTTGAAAAGACTCCCTTCAGCTGGAACTTCAATCACAACCCTCCGCATCTCCCTGCTGGAAGACCCTACTTCCCTAATGGAAGGCATAGAAGCAGGAACGGAGGGAGCAGCGATAGACACGGATGGTTCAGGAATTGAAGGAGCCACGGGCGTGATAGTAGGCACAGATGAATGTGAAATTGAAGAAACCACGGGCAGAGAAACGGCAGAAGCCGTATTAGCTAAAGGAGCAGGAATAGAGGAGACACAAGGAACCGACGAAACTTCTTCTCTCAAAGAGTCAGGGTAAACACTGCCAAGGGAACCTCATCAGGAGCGATATCAAAACCTTCACGGAACAGATACTCAACAGAATCATGAACTGGGGACCGTGAATCATTTTCAGAAGATAAGGGTCTAACTGCAGACACAGAAGGTAGAATCATGGGGGTAGACTCATCGTCCAAAACCACATGCCTTCTTCGCGACCGGTGCACCAAAGCACCCTCTCTCTCTTCTTCTTCTTCTTCGTAACGGGGATCACCAACTTTCCTCTTTGAGGGAGATGAACTAGCAAGGATATCTTGAGCCTGGGTCAAAGACATCTTCGGGATAGATGAAGCAGACACCCCACGGGTGGAAAACCCTGTCAAAAGGGGAAAATTAAGCGAGAATGAAAGTAGACTCGAGTAAGATAGGAAGTAAGAAAGAAAAACTCCACTTACCATGGGTCTTTACAAGCCAACCGTACTTCCCCGCGAAGTACTTCCATGACCTTTCTTTAACAGGAGCGGCAGACAACATTTTTTCTACCCAATCACGAATATCGGAGACATTCTCAACAGTAATCATGATTGCTGAAAAGAAGAAATAGATACGGTGTTAATAACACAACCCCAGCCTAATGAAAGAAGAAAATATATGCGAACCAAAAAAGTACTTACGTGCACGGTTCCACTTCTCAGAGAAGGGAAGATTCTCTTCACCCACTAAACCAATAGTGGGGACAGCAACATACCGGAGGTACCAACCTCTGTCTTTATCATCTCCAGGGGTTACTAACACTCTCTTACTCTGAGCAGCTAGAGTAAAAACCCCTTGACGAAACAAGACAGGAGAATATAAATGAATAAGATGATTGAAAGTAAAGGGAACCGAAGCTAAGGAAGCCAAAACTCTGAGACACACGACAACTCGCCACACCAGCGGACCAACTTGTCCCAAACAGATATTGAAGAAACAGCAAAACTCGATTATGACTGGATCAATGGGAGGTATAAACCCTAATGTAAAAGGATATGTATAAACAAAGGAATAACCAGTCCTATAAGACATAACAGAAAAATCAGGCCTCCAAGAACACTCTCTACGAACAAGAGGAACATGACCTTCAGTTATAATAGTTGGATACCTCTCTACACTATCTAAAAAAGTAGAATGGTCTACAAGAACTAGGTTTTCTCTAGTAAAGACAAACTCGGCGGGAATAATCTCATCAACTTTGGGTACACGAAGATGATCATCTTTACCTCTAGATGAAGAATGAGAATATCTATCCCTAGGAGAAAGCAAAGACCTAGCGGAAGAAGGAGAAACTATTTGGGAAGAAGAACCTCTAGAGGGAGCAGATCCCAAACTTCTTAACCTACCTCCTCTCCGACTCCTAGTCGGAGCAGAAGAAGATGCTAAATTTTCTACATCTATGACCATTTTAGGCTGGTTTGATGAAGACATACTTACAAAGGCAATGGAAAATTCTTTACAAAGGAAGAAACAAGTTGTAAAATATTTCGTGAAAGTAAAGAAAATAAGAAGGGTATTTATACATAAAGACAACCGTCAAAACATGGAAAAACAATGATGGAAAGTCATAATTAAAGGTGTCATTTCGGGACTGAAAAAGCCCTAAAAGGCGCCGAGTCATTGCAGAGCCAATCAGAAAAGGACACGTGGAAGAAGCATTAAATGGAAGTGACAAACGACGCTTGTGTTCATCAAAGGATACAATGTTTCGGAGCAAAGCGACGGTAAAATATTCCCGCAATAAATGCGTATCCACTTACCAAATATTAATCGACAAATATATGGTAAGTGGGGGGACTATCTGTATTGGTAAAAAAGAGTCTCACACGTAAGCAAACTCTTGACAACTAAACTATCTACGTGGACCAAGGAAAACACAACAGATAGGCATGATTCTGTAAAGAGGTACGGAACAAAGAGGCACGATCAATAAACCCTTGAGTTCATCAACCACGGGAAACTTAATGGCAAAGAAGAGATACGGTCACAGTGAACCCAGACAAAGTTACGGGCAGATTCGAGAATCAACAGTTAATGACATATACGTTACGTAACTCCTATACAACAGTTACGGTTATCCTTTGTAACGCCTCATTAATGTAATAATTAGCCATTAATGAGAGATCATTGCAGGAATCAAATGTTATATTAGGAAACCCCTATATAAAGGGAAGAAGTGTAACCTATAAGATCATCTGAATTCTCGAATACAAACAACTTTACTTTTCCGCATTCAACAATATTGTCTATTACTTGATTTTTCTTTATTTACCGCATTATTTCCTTGATTATCAGTAACCCGTGTTCATCCTAAAATAGCTTTGGTCAAGGAATCTAATTCTTTGGTTAAACGAAGTTGTTGAAATATTACAATATCACTATTTTATATCATTCGAGCAAGGCAAACATGGTGGCAGATGCTTTGAGTCGGAAGTCTATTGGTAGTTTTGATAGATTGGTTGTAAAAGGACACTGATAGCTAGTGAGGTGTAGAATTTCGTCAACCAAGGAGTTAGGATTGACCATACTGCTTCTGGCCAGTTGTTAGCTTGTGTTATGGTATAGTATTCCTTGTTTACGCAGCTTCGGGAGAGACAATATGATAATCCTAACTTACTTGAGCTTTGAGAAAAGGTTCTTATAAACAAAGTGCCTGCCTTTGTGATTCATAGTTATGGAGTACTTCGATACAATGATCGTTTAAGTGTACCAGATGTTGATGATTTAAGGTACTTGTTACTTGAAGAGGCCTGCATTCGAGGTATTCAATTTATCCTAGTACTATAAATATCTATAAAGACCTTCGCCAATTACATTGGTGGAAAGGGATGAAGTATGAATAGTGACATAGTTATGCATGTATCTCATTGCTTGAATTGTCAGCGGGTCAAGTGCGAGCAACAAAGACCCGTTGGTTTAGGAAAGGCACTGGTTATTCCAGAGTGAAAGTGAGAGCATATCACTATGGACTTTATGGCGGCTTGCCACATACCTTGAAAAGGCATGAATAAGTTTGGATAGTAGTTGATAGAGTTACCAAGTCAATATATTTTACACAGATCATGACTACCTGCTCGACATAGCAGTTGCTTCAAATATTTATTAGGGAGATCACATTGTTTATGACAAGTTATTAGCTTGTGTTATGGCATATTCTTCCTTAGTTACTCAGATTCGGGAGAGACAATATGATGATCCTAACTTTCTTGATCTTCGAGAGAAGGCTTTGATTGAAAAGAATTCATCCTTTGTGATTGACAGTGATGGAGTTCTTCGATACAATAATCGATTGTGTGTACTAGATGTTGATATTTAAAGTTACTTGTAACTTGACGAGGCCCACGTTTGAGGTATTCGATACATCCTAGTACTACAAAGATGAATAAGGACCTTCGTCAATTATATTGGTGGAAAGAGATGAACAACAATAAGTTATGCAAGAGACCCACTAGGTTAGCACAAACTTTTGTTATTTTCGAGTGGAAGTAGGAACATATCACTATGGACTTTACGGTGGTTTTCCACATAATTTAAAAAAGCATGACTTAGTTTAGGCACTGGTTGATAGAGTTACCAATTCAACATATTTTATACCGATCATGACTACCTACTCGACAGAGAAATTGCCTCAGATACTTATTAGGGAGATCATATGCTTGCATAGCCACCTATTAGTATCATTTTAGATCAGAGTGCTCAGTTTACATCGAGGTTTTGGAAGGCTTTTCATTTAGAGTTGGATACGCGGATCGAGCTTAGCACAACATTTCACGTGCAGATTGATAGGCGGCCCGAGCGGACTTTTTAGATTCTAAAGGACATGTTGAGAGCATGTGCCATTGATTTTGGAGGTTATTGGAATTATCATTTTTCCCTTTGCAGAGTTTGCATATAATAACAACTATTAGTCTAGTTTTCAGGTGTCACTATTTGACACATTATATGATTGCTAGTGTCGTTCTCCAATAGATTGTTTTCAGTCTGGCAATGTAAAGTTATTAGACCCAGAATTGGTACAACAGACCTTAGATAAGGTCAAAATTAGTTAAGGTTACTTCTGAATAGCACAAGCAAGTAGAATTACTATACTGATGTAAGGAGACGCGTCTTGAGTTCATGGAGGGTAGATTGGTACATTTAAAAGTTTCTCCTACGAATGGATCACAAGATTCGGTAAGAAGAGCAAGTTGAGTCCGAGGTATATTTGTCCTTTTGAGGTCTCGGAAAGGATTGGAGAGGTAGTCCACATATTGGCCTTGCCACCTTTTATGTCAGAGGCTCATCCACTTTTTTATGTTTCTACACTCCGAAAGTATTTCCGAAACTCGAGTTATATTGTACAGGTCATCGATCATGAGATAATCCAATTGAACAAGAAGTTGTCATATGAAGAAGCTGCAATGGCTATTGTGGATAGGGAAATTCGCAAGTCGAGGTAGAAAGAGATTCCTTTGGTGAAAGAATTATGGGGGAACTATCCGCACGAGGAGGCAACTCGAGAGATTGAGGCGGACAAGCAGAATAGATACCTGCACATGTTTGAGACTTCAGGTAAGATCTCTAACTTCATTCGAGGATGAGCGAGAGTTTAATTGGGAAAAAATATATTAACCTGGTACTATTTACATGATTATTAGTGGTGAGATAAAGGAATTAACCTTAGTCTGTAGCTATTGGACCAAAACATTACATATAACCTTAGAAATATAACTTTATTAAAGAGTCTAGAAATGGGCCAGACCCACCATTTTCTTGTTGGGCACGTGTGTTGACTTAGTGTATATAGATAATATTTGATATTTTAAGTCATTGGGAAAAGGAAGCACAATTGTGTGGGAATTTGATGACGGTGCACATGAGTCTCTACCGTGGTAATTTTTCACCATTGTAAAAAGGCTTTAGATTAAGTTCATTGGAGGTCGTCTTGATGGATTTTGGCGTTTCAAGAGAGTTGAAGGTTGGACGGATCTTAAGGTAAGTGAAATTTTAACTTCTTAAAATACTCACTTTTCTAATGTCATAATTTAGAACTTGAATAATGGTTTTGAACACCTAGTACGTTGAGGAGCAAGCGCACACTAGGATACGTATATTAAGCTTAAGTGTTATTTATTGAGGTGTTACACTCTGTTAGATAGTTTGCAAAGCATGTGATTATCTTCCATGATAAGTTATAGCATGCTAGTTTACACTGTGTAAAAATTTTATTGTGACCATATACCTGCCTATCGTGTTGAGATCCTTAGCATGAATTCTCTCTTATATTCGATATTATTATTGGACAGTTTCCCTTGCGTGCATTTTGTATTCGGTCGAAATCAGGTGCGCCGATTTCATGGGTTCGAGGGATCGCTCCGAGTTCGAGTTCAAAATGGATCAAGCAAGCCCAGTAGATCGAGCTCGAGCCTGATGACGGAGTGCAAGGCTCGAGGAACGAAGTGCACCGTATCGGGGCCGAGTATGACTTACCTCGAGATAATGCCGTGATGGGTTTGTAACAGAAAAAGCGAGATTCCCGCAATGGCACAAAGATCAAGGTGTAAATTTCGGAACGGATTTGTACGAATTTGTAGTAGACGGTTAGACAGTTGTACATATTAGATTCCTTACTAGAAACAGAAATGTACCTTATTTAGGACTCCCCTATTATATAAAGGGAAGCTTATTCATTTGTAAAGATCATCAATCATTGGCAAAGAATATACACTCTTACTTTTTCATTCATTTCTCGTCAAAATTGCTCCTTAGCTCTATTATACTTTCTTTACCTTACGGTTCACCTCGAGGTCATCTTGACTCGAGGTCGAGGCTCGCTCATACACTGGTTTGATATAACTTATTCACTTAAATCATACATTTGTCTTCTTGTTTTTCAATTAGTATTGAACTAAATCACATATCTTTTAAACCTCAACATAGGTTTAATTGTTACTTAGATTTTAGGGTAAACAGTTTGGCGCCAACCATGGGGCTAAAGATAATAGTGATTATTTCAATGCTGATTTCGATAATTTCTTGTCAAAGATTCTTTGTTTTCAGGTTAAAACATGTCTAACTCGCAAAACACACCCGTACACGGCAACGATGGTCTCGGATCTCATGGGGAAAATGATAATGTGGTTGCTTTAGGGACTGGTGTACCACTGCTTAACCCCGAGGTAGTTCCAATTGCAGAGCCAGTCGATGTTGGTTCGTCTGTTGCTCTAAATGCAGATTTAGGTGCGGGCATCAGAGGAAGTGTACGCAGGGAGGTCCGACCTGGTGGCCAAGGAACACGGGGTCTAGAAGATGGGGGAGTTAGCCTCCAGGTAATCTTTGAAATGCTACAAGCTCAGCAAATTGCTATCGTTCAGCTACCAAGTCAACAAAAAACTCCGAGTGTAGTTGAGCCAGAAACCACTTGTCGTACTAGGCCGGTGCCGGAAAGGTCGAATGATAACAAACAGGGACTGACCCTACAATCATGAAAATGCTCGAAGAGCTCACCAAAAGGATCGAGTCAGGAGAAAAGAGGATCGAAGATAATGACAAAAAGGTGGAGACATACAACTCTCGAGTCGATAAAATACCAGGGGCACCTCCAATTTTGAAGGTTTTGGATTCGAAAGAGTTCGTGCATAAGCCTTTTCCCCGAGCGCGGCTCCGAAGCCCATTCTGAAGAAATTTCGCATGCCAGATATAATGAAGTACAACGTAACCACCGATCCTAATGAACATATCACTACATACACATGCGGTATAAAGGGAAACGACTTAGAGGACGACGAGATCGAATCAGTTTTGCTGAAAAAATTTGGGGAAACTTTGTCTAAGGGAGCAATGATTTGGTATCACAACTTGCCCCTGAACTCTATCGATTCATTCACCATGTTGGCAGATTAATTTGTAAATGCACATGCTAGAGCATGGGAGAAACTCCATTCTCTTTGGTGTATGGTTCCGAAGCATTAATTCCAGTCGAGGTCGGAGAACCTAGCGTCAGATTTCAGCATGCAACCGAGGAATCAAATCATGAGGCTATGAACACTAGCCTCGAACTATTGGATGAAAAACAAGAAGTTGCGCTTGTTCGAATGGCTGCACAAAAGCAAAGAATCGAGTGATATTATAACAAGAGGGCCAACCTTCGCCACTTCAAAGTCGGGGACTTAGTTCTAAGGAAAGTCACCCTCAATACTCGAGACCCGAATGAAGGAAAACTAGGCCCAAATTGGGAAGGACCGTATCGAGTCATTGGAGTCTTCGAAAAAGGATCTTACAAACTTAGCACGATGGGAGGCGAACAATTGCCAAACAATTGGAATGTACCACTGCTCAAACAATATTATTGCTAAGGTATGATCTTCTCCTTTTTCCATTTGTATTCGAGACTAACTCATTGCAGGCGTTCGATCGAATACGTCGAGACACCCTTATACGCGAAGACATAAGGTTTTAAAGCACATGTTGCACTCTTTTTTCCTTAGATCGGGTTTTATTCCAAATCAGTTTTTCCATCGAGGTTTTTAACGAGGCAACAACTATGTGCTGCCTAAGGGGAACTCAACAGTATCCAAGGCTTCTTTTCAATCAACCTCGAATACTGGGGGCATCACCCTCGGGGACTAACATTTCGAGGAAAATACTTCACGCCTAAAAGATTCTCGATAGGAAAACTGTGTAATGGGCCAAACAAACTGACGAACCGTGTCCATATAAAATAACCGAGCCCCGATGTCAAAACATGTATGCATGTATGCATTATTTAAAAAGGCATCTTTTCTATATTAAACATTTTGTGTCTTGAAGAAAGTTGCTACTATACGAGCTCCACATTTATGATTCTATATGAGAAAAGGCTCAAGAGCCAAAACACAAATACACCTCGGCTACTCGGGGACTATCATCGACAGTCAACACATTCGAGTTGTCTAAACTCGAACTCGTAAGACCTCAAAGGGGCATCCCTCGATGTAAAGGCCAAGGCCATCACGCTAGGGGACAAACATTTCAAACAAATTCGAAATGATGTCGGGAAACAAGTCCAAAAGACATGTCCAAAGGCAACGACCATATTAAAGACTACGGTCATATAAAAAGGCTACGGCTGAAATGATGCAGCTCGGAGATGTCCGACTTCCGCTATGAACTAAAGGCCTTCAAATACTTAGAAAAATATATCAAATAAAGGCTACCCTCGGTAAAATAATCAAAGGGATTCGATAAAATCAGCCCTCGAGAAAACCTCAAGAGATATCAAAATTACTTACACACAAACTTGTGCTAAGGCATTAGAAACAAAAGAGGTTCCGAGCAGCACTAAACCCTCAAAAAAACCAATGGGTAAAAAATGTGTGCCAAGGCACAAACATAAAACGTTTTTTCACTATTCTTTTAGACGAGAAGGGGAAATAATAGCCATCTCTTAGAAGCCATAACGGCTCGACTTAAAAGAGCCTAAGGGTCGATACACTAAGGGTTCGAGACTTTGTTCTCACCCATCCGAACCCAAGGGTTCGATTATCCCGAGCCCAAATAATAACTTTGATTATGGCTCAAAGACCAGTCATCATTCGACACTAAGGGTATATGCTCCGAAGGTTCGAACCTTATTCGAACCCAACCGCTGCACCTTCAAAGAAACCATCCAAGACAGAATCTCGAATACACCGTTCGAAGAATGAAATTATTGCAAAAAGTTGTAAAGCAAGAAATGTTGAGAAGGCATTCAAGGAAATTTCTTCTCATATATATATATGTATATTAAAAAAAGTGACATGTACAAGGGTTCAACAAAAGAGAAAATAAATTCTTATCTACACCTCGGGAGCATCTCCTCCTTCGGGAGAATCTCCTCCTTCGGGAGAAACTTCTCTTTCGGGAACAACTTCTCCCTCGGGGGCAGCCTCTTCATCGGGGGTGGTCTCTTCTTCGGACCCATTTTCACTATCGGACTCGCCTTGGTTGCCTTCGCCATTATCATCATCATCAGAGGAGATAAGGAATCGGGCATCGGCTTCATCCGCCTTTTTTTGGGCTATCGCTTCAGTGAGATCGAAGCCCCTAGCGTGAATCTCCTCAAGGGTCTCCTCCGAGACCGGCACCTGTCCAAGTCGTTGCTTTGCTTTTCCCGATCGGCAACTTCCCTCAGCTCCATTTGAGCAGCTTTGATGTCCCTTAAATATACGACAACAGTTTTATCAGTCGTGATCTGAGTCTTCTTGACCTCGGCCCTGGCTTCAGCAACCTCGGCTTCGGCCTCGACAAGTTTAGCGTAGAGCTCGACGATCTTTTCAGCCTGGGACGAACTGCTCTCTTTGGCACTCCTGAGCTGAGTCTCGGCCGCTGCTAGTTTGGTTAGCAAAATTTCATTCCCCGCAGCAAAGTAGTCATTTTTTCCTTCCATTGGTTGCACTTGTCATTAACCCGATCAACCTCGCCTCGAAGTCGCTCCATCATCTCCACCTTTTATTGCAGCTGAGACATTGAAGTATTAGCTTCCACAGTTGGGACGAGAAGGCCATACGTTTTCAAAATGATAGTTACCTACTTGTCCAGCTCGGCCTCATTTCTCGAGCCATGGTTAACTCCGCCCGAAGATCTTTGAGCTCCTCCTCCTTTTTATTACAAAGGAGCCTCAAGGCCTTCCCTTCAACCCATGATTTATTCAACTCGGCCTCACACTGGCTCAGCTCGGCCTTAAAATTAGAAAAAGCCTACAAATAAAAGAAATGATCAGTTAAAGTAAGGCGGGAAAAAGGAAATTACAACGTTAAGTGCTAAGGCTTACCTTGGAGAAGAGACTTTAGGCCTCTTTGAAGGTCAAAGATGCATCGATAAGGCCGGCATCATCAACTCCAGTGAAGCAACTCTGGAAAGGATCGTCCTCGCCAGGGACTCTGCCCAAGTCAAGCATTTTCAGGGCTTCTCTAATGGCGTCCTCGGAGTAAGCGGGGAACGATTGGTAGTGACCTATTGTCATGGCCTCGGGGAGGTACCCCAAGGCGCTCTGTTTGATCATAAGGGATTAGGAACTTGTCCCCTTTGGCGTGCTTGCTGAAGGTTGAGAAACGACCATGACATCAGGTTACTCGGGGTCTTTGCCTTTATCTTCCTTCGAGGTCCCTTCATCACGAGGCAGGATCTCGATTTTGGTGGGTCTGGCGGCCTCGACTGGATTTCTGGTCCGGATCACCAGAGCTGAATCCTTGACCTCATCGTTTTCATCATCCATGAACTGGTGGACTGAGTCTATGTCCACATGGAAGATGTTCTTCCTACGCCTCCGAGCAGGCCCCGCTTTATTTTGAGGGTCTTCGGGCTTTGAAGACCTTTTTCTCTTATTGTCTTTCTTCTGGTTTGAGATCGGGGACTCGATCTTCTCCCTAGGAGGGGGCGGCCTCATTTCGAAGAAATCTCCAATGCCTGCATAAATAAAAGCTAATTGTTAGAAAAGAAGTGTCTCCGATAAAGAAGAAAGTACCAAGATTTTACCATGGTGTTTGAATTTCCACTTGCCCTTCGACAAGTCATGCCACCTGCGTTCGTCATACAAGGAGGTCGTAGATAATTACCAAAACCAATCCTCGAGATCGGAGATCGCATGGGGCATCCAAGGGACTGCTGCAAATAAAGGAAAGAACATTATGCAAAGTATAGTCAAAATGCAGAAAATTGCTAAGGAAACAAGCTCCACTTACGATCGAAGTTCCACTTTTTGGGAACGGCATTTCCTCCGGGATGATATTGACGGTCCTCACTCGAATGAATCAGCTTATACAGCCTCGATCTTTATCCTAATCGTTGCTGGCAAAGAAATATTTGGTCGACCGGCGTTGGAGTTTGATCAACCCTCGAAAATGTTGAGGCCGGTACAAACGGATGAGGTGGATAAGGGTGAAATCGAGCCTCTCGGCCTTGCTGGAGTAGTATCGAAGCATTATTACTATCCTCCATAAAGACGGGTGGATTTGGCCGAGGGTGACTTGGTACCTTTTGCAATAATCGATCACGATTGGATCGAGGGGACCCAACGTGAAGGGGTAAGTGTACCCACTTAAAAATAACCCTCCACGTGGGTGGTAATGTTCTCTTCACATGTGGGGATTTGTACCACGACCCCATCCTCCCAACCACAGTCCTTTTCACGACTTCGAGGTATTTTTATGTTATCGAACAGATGTACCTCGAAGCGTGCTCACATCGGCCAGGAACATTGGGAGGATTTTCGACAGTGAAGTCTTTCTTTAAGGTACAGCCACCAGGAACGATCTCGTGAAGGGCCGACGGCAAGGACGGGAAGAGGAAGAGGAAGTTACTTCTTTTTTAGGAACGATTTTTGAAGTTTTAGCAATTATTTCCGATTGAAAATAGCGGAAAGAGGTGAGATTTGATAGCTTTTGGCACTAAGAGAGCGGAGAAGTTAGTGGGAAAGGAGAATGAGATTAAGAGAAGGGGAGATTAGAGGGGTTGCAAAAGGGAAGAAAAGTTCTTAATGAGAGGAGGAACCCTATATTTATAGAAGAGTGGTGACGCTTCGGTGGCGTTAGTGGTCGACCACCACTGGCGCGTATTTAATGTTTTGGGGGAGCACACTGACGAGATGTTTTAAGTCACTTCGAACGCTTACGTCACGAGGATGATGTCATTATCGGTACTCCGGAAGTTCAAGGATCAAAATGTTTCTTATCATTTTATTCTAAGAAACGCGGGGACTATCTGTATACGGTCGAAATCAGGTACGCCCGATTTTATGGGTTCGAGGGGTCACTCCGAGCCCGAGTTCAAAATGGATCAAGCAAGCCAGTAGATCGAGCTCGAGACTGATGACGGAGTGCAAGGCTCGAGGACGAAAATGCACCGTATCGGGGCCGAGTACGACTTACCTCGAGATAATGCCGTTATGAGTTTGTAACAGAAAAAGCGAGATTCCCGCAATGGCACAAAGATCAAGGCATAAATTCTAGAATGGATTTGTACGAATTCGTACTAGATGGTTAGGAAGCTGTACAAATTAGATTCCTTACTAGAAACGGAAATGTACCTTATTTAGGACTCCCCTATTATATAAAGGGGAGCCTATTCATTTGTAAAGATCATCAATCATTGGCAAGGAATATACACTCTTACTTTTTAATTCATCTCTCGTTAGAATTGTTCCTTATCACTATTACACTTTCTTTACCTTACTGTTCACCTCGAAGTCATCTTGGCTCGAGGTCGAGGCTCTCTCATACACTGGTTTGATATAACTTATTCACTTAAATTATACATTTGTCTTCTTGTTTATCAATTAGTATTGAACTAAATCACATATCTTTTAGACATCAACATAAGTTTAATTGTTACTCAGATTTTAAGGTAAACACATTTACTTATTAAATTGAGATGGTGTAGTATCATACCGACTATGGTATGCACATTGTACCACACAGTTTGGTTGTCACTGCAGTGACCTGCTGCTAGTTACCGATGATGATTGAACTTAGTATGAATTTATTGTTGGCTATGAATGGTTTGTTGTATTACATGGGTGCCACTTTGGAATATTGATTATGAGTTATGTCATGTATATTTGTTGTTTCTCGTCTATCTATTTTCTTTCTTTCTATTATTGTTGGGATGTATCCTTAAACTCTTGTATTCAAATATATATGAGATGTTTCTTGACTAGTTTGTTGGAGGTGAGATCTTGACTCTTGGATTCATGAAGTTGCTACTTGTAGACAATAAATTTGCGTCGAGAAATAAAATCAAGACCGGAAAATATTGCAACAATCGTAGTATTTGATTTTGAATAATTTAGTGTACAATCTCTATGAATCCTCTGATTCTACTTTTCTAGTATAAATTTAAGGGCCTTTGAGCTTGATCTTGAATTTGAATTTGATTTATCCGTCGCGAACACTTTGATTGTTGCCACTAATGGTATCACGAACAAGTAGCCTTGATCTTGAATGCCTTGTATTTGATTTGACTTCGTTCTTGATCTTGAATACTTGAATTGTTCTTCGTTCTTGAGCTTGAAATTGATTTCTTGAACTTGAACTTGATTGCTTGAAGCTTGAAACTTGTAGAGAAATTTGCGGCGTTTGATCCACGAGCTCTCTTATGCTCCTTGTTATAACTTCTAGTCCTTTTTTTTTGAGTTATGAATACTCGTATTTATAGTTGTGGAAGGGAAGAGTTATGATAAAAATAAACTCTTTCCGACCAATAAAATTGAAGTGTGACATGGCCGTATTTGATTGTCCAGAACATGTCACTTGCACACGTGGCGCGATTTCATTGGCCTTTTAATGTGACTTGGCATGCTTTGTCATTTTGACACAGGGCATGATTCTATTGGCTCTTCCGCGTGACTTGGTGTGCCATGTTATTTGACACGTGGCACCAAATTGGGCCTCTAGGAAGATGACATCTCGGGCTTAATGAAGTGGGCTCATCACTTTAGCACAATGAATTAAGACCCATTTATTTAATCCATCTATATTGGACCTATATAATTAATTCAATTATATTAGCCCATAATATTTATTTGGACTAATATATCTGAATATGATCTAAATTAATTTATTGAATTTAAATTCAAAAAATTTTACATGCCTACAAATGCCCCCTACTTCAAGACTTGTCGTAGTGTTTAAAATTTGAAGACTGGACTTAAAGTATAAATTTGACGCTCTCTGAGATTATGTGCAACTAGGGATGGCAATGGTGCGGGGCGGGTGCGGGACGGGGTGGGTTTTGTTTGATGCGGGGCGGG
>MDKH01090859.1:0-19746 GCA_005239495.1 Nicotiana undulata
AGTTTCGTGAAACAAATGTGCTAAGCAAGTGATTAATGGTAGTGTAGATTGGTAATGGTTAAAGAATTGTCTATGATCTATTGAGGTGATTGAACTGTATGGGGCGCACTGAAATGGTCCAAAGTTATGTGCAAATTATGTGCCACTAATTGAATCTCATGCCAAATTGTGATGAAAAGAGAATGATCCATATGTATGTGTCAAGGTAATTGGATATGTGCAAGTGTTGAGGTAACGAATGGTATGCCAGTTGTAGGGATAACAAAAATTGTGTAATGATGCTTGGAAATATATTTTGGGGGCTCTCTGACAGGTAGATAGGCCTAATTACAAGGGAATCTCTGGCGAAATTTTCTGAAAATATTGAAGTTAATGTAAATTGAGAAATTTGCATATCATGTTTTCAAAAACCAAATGATTTTTAAAATCCTCATTCGAGTACGAATGATTTTAAGGGAGGGGAGAATGTAAAGACCCGTAAAATTTCTTGCTTAAAATAATGCCCGAATAAGTCCCCGAGTTGTTGTCTCTGTGGAAATTCTTAAAACGGACCTTGATTTTGTAAAAGTACCCCGGGATTTGAAAGAACTTAATTTTTCCAAAAATTTGGGTGTTATGCGACGCACTATGCGATCGCATAACGTGTGTGCGGACCGCATAGTGGTCGCATACACGGGCAGATCACTGCCCAGCTGAAGGGGTGTTATGCGACGCACAATGCGATCGCATAATGTGTATGCAGACCGCATAGTGGTCGCATACACGGGCAAAATGTTTTCATAATTTTCGCTCACCTGGGGCCATTCTGCGGTCCAATATGCCGACCGCATGTCAGGAATGCGATCGCATTCCTGACCGCATATTCGACACGGTCTGTTAATTTTCTTATTTTTTATACCCGACCCCAGTTTCATTTAACCCCTGCCCCCTTTCATTTTAACAAGTTTTCTGACTAAAATAGAGAGAAGGAAAGGAGAGTTCTTGAGAGAGGAAGTGGTCCTTCCATCAAAGTGATTTTCAAAGTCTCTCAGGCCTGGTATTTCGAGTAATCTCCTTCTTCCTCATTCTAGCAGGTAAGGGTTCCCAACCCTTTTTTTCTTTCTTTCCATTAACTTTCTGATTTTAAACAAAGGGAGGGTTGGCATGGATTGACTTTTGAAAATATTAACTAAGACCTTGCATGCATGTTTAATAATGGTGTTAATCTAGTGAGAGGGAGTGGGTTGGGATAAACTTTACAGAGATAGGGTTGGTAATCTAATGGGTTCACATAGTGTTTGGCAAAATGCTTGAGAGAGTCAGAATTGCATGCATGACTTTCAATTCTGAGTTGAATATGTTTAATTGTGAACTAGATTGACTGTACTAGTCGATTCGGTGATTTGTGAGTAAAAGTAAAAAAAAAAGGGAAACTCGACTCCAGGTATGTATGGCTAACTTTAATCTTTGTAAAATCACTTGTGGTGTTCGAGCATACGGTACGTGTATTGTTATGAATATGTGCAACTGGTTGTCCGAATTATGTTGAAGTGAGAAGTGTATTACTTGTCTGTCTTTAGTTGATCTCCACACTACCATGCTATGTAAAACAGTGCTAGAAGGATAATTAATCCAAGAGTATGAATGTATATGCTAAAGGCTATGTAAAGAAGCTGTATTCTTATCGCTGAAATTTTCTGTGATTGAACTGTGATTTGTCATCGTGGATATGAGATGTGATTGCTTGGTGGGATCGGGTTGCGCGCCGCAACAGGGGAGATAAGGGTGATATGTGAGAAGTGATAAGGGTGTGATTGTGATTGTCAGGTGGGATCGGGTTGCACGCCGCAACAGAAACACAACAAATGATTGTGATTTTCAGGTGGGATCGGGTTGCGCGCCTCAACAGAAGAAATAAGGGTGAAATGTGAAAAGGGACAAGGGTGGAATTGAGATTGTGATTATGATGAAGTGAAAAATTGTGGAACTTCCATTGTGTATCTTTCTATGTCTTGTGCGGTGATTGTGTGACTCTCTGTCTATCTCTTGCCTGTGCATTAGTGAGTTTACTTAGAGTAAAGTTTGTTCATACATACCAGTACAATTCAAATGTACTGACGTCCCTTTGCCGGGGGCGCTACATTCTTGTGATGGTTGTAGTTGGTTCTATAGCAGGTACTTCAGCCCACCGACAGTAGTTCCTCCTCTACGTCCTATCAGCTGATTTGGTGAGCCTCTTTCCTCTCGGGGCCCAGTGTGGTTCATGCCACCTTTTCTTCCGAATTTTCATTTTGGTATTTGTGTAAGGTATAGCCAGGGCCTTGTTACCGGCAAGTATTATATATAACTCCTTCGTACTCTTAAAGGCTCCGTAGACAGGAAGTGTGGGTTATGTACTTATGTGTTTTGGGCAGTATGACTTGTAGACCACGTAAAGTAAAACTGGGTGTTATGTATATTTTGTAATTATTGTACTACATGTTGGTAATGACATAATTCTATGGTTAAATTTCAAATTGTAAGAATACGTCTTAATTGTAACTGAATAAAGTACATCGAAAATTTTGGGGTAATACGTGGGAAGGAAAAAAAAGAAATCTAGGTCTGCTTGACTGGGGCTACCCGGTCGAGTGTCGGTCGTGTCCCTTAGTTTTGGGGCGTGACAGTAATAGAGCCATCTGAGCCTACGGGGGAGTCAAATGGTGAGTATGAGAGTGTCTATATTCTTCAATTTGTTGTGCCAAAAAGAAAATATTACATTCATCATCTAAAGGCCGAGAAGTGCAGAGTAAAAAATTTATTACTTGGCCTGGTTATCTTTGTAGCCCCACCAAAGGAGCATAACCACAGACTGGATGTCATGTTAGGGGTACAATTCATAAGTTCAAGGTGGAGTCAAAAAGTGGTTCAAGTCATGCCGCGACTTTAAATTAGGCGCTTGTTGGGAGGCAACCCATGCTAGTAGTATTTTTTCTTTTTAACATGTAGAAATTGTTGTAGTTAATACTGACAAGTTTTTGAGTGTGCAGGACAATGGTGGAGGTGTGTTGAGCAAAAGCCTGGGGCATAACACAACTCTGGTAAGGTGAAAACGAGGTTAAAACTAAATAAAATTCGAAACCAAGCTGAAAGCCTCGGAAGACCGTCACCGCGGCGCGACCGCGGCGAAATAGCTCCTCTGAACGCGACCGCGGTAGAAAAAGCTCTCTGAATCTCACCGCGGCTGCGGTCGACCGCGACGAGCCATCTCCTGCCCAAGTGCGTCTGAAACGTTCCAGGGAAGTTTCCTTACCCCTCTGTGCTTTTATTGTCATTTGTCATGAGGACATGCCATATTTTTAAGTGTGGGGTGGGAGACTTAATTGTTGTTGTTGTATAATTGTACTGGTTATGTGACTTGTGTATATTTGTGGTTTGTTCAAGTTGTGTTGTGTTAATTCGCCTTGGCTCGAAGACGGATACCTCTCGACGGGTCTCTTGAGGGTTTAAGTCGAATATAATTTTATATATATATATATATATATATAAAATATAGGAGACTCTTCCTGATGACGGACCACTTAGACAGTCTTCTTGAGGGAAGTAGTCTAAAGAAAAGACCAAAAAGATTTTTTATTTTCTTTTTAGGTAGTGTAATAATTCCCCCTTGGTTTTTATTTTGACCACAGTTCTTTTCCAAGGGTTTTGTTTGAACCGGGTGTAGTTATTTGTTTTTTTGGAAGAGGAGTCACTGTATTGTGTTTTGAATTGAAGCAATATCTCTTGACTTTGTTATGCCTAGAGAATAGTGAGTACTTTGGTTGTGACGCTTAGACTCAGTTTTTGACTCTTGTATAAGTACCTTAAATTGTATGATTTTAAATTTGCTTAACTGCTTTGACTAGAGTGTCTTGATGAATCCAATCCTGAGTGAGTTAAGTGCCATGTGTCTGTGAGGTTTGTGTGTTATTCTGTGCATTGCATTTGATGTCTAGAACTTGCCCTGTGTGTTTGCAAAGCGAAATAGTAGTTTTGTTCAGTCTTGGAAGTGATATAGGCGTTTCTTTGTTGAGCCAGATATGTATATTTTACCCGCCTAATTGTTATGTATCGTAGTTAACCCCTTTGAGCCTGTAATCCTGTTTCTTTGGCAACCACATTACAAGCCTTACCCAATTGTTTGAATGGACTATCTATTTGAACCTTTTAACCTCTCATGAGCACTTGAAGTGTTATGAATTGTGTAAAAGTTAAAGTGTGGGGTGGTTGGTTTGGCTTTTGAGTGGAACTAATGAAATAAGGAGAAAGGTGCACTGTTTTGAAAAAGTAAGAGTCACTTGAAAAAAAAGAGAGGAAAAAATAGTTGTATTGCTGGGAAAAAAATATTCATTGATAAGTGGTGACTCTTGATGTAATTGTGCTTAAAGAAGTATGGGGTAATAATATTGATGTGAAGGTGGAGTTTGGTTTGACATAAGTATGGGGTTTGAATGTTAAAGTATATGTATTAAAGTGCTTAGGGAGGTGTAGTCACTCTTATCTAATTGTATCCTACCCGTCCCGCAACCTACATTACAACCAAATGAAGTCCTACTTGATCCTAGACTGAATGAGCTCGTAGTAGAGTAGTACACTACGGGCAAGCCTATGGTGCATCTTTTGTGGCACATGAATGTTATTTCTGAGAGTGAGTGAATTCTTTCTATCTTAAGTTCCTATGTGTTCTTAAATTTTATTGTGTGGAACTACTCTCTTTTGTTGTGTGAGGGCACTTGATCCATAAAGGAAAGGTAATGTCAGTGAACTCTATGTTAGAGTAAGTGGGTGAGCTGTGAATAATGCGTGGTACTTGTGAGTCAAATCTTGAGGTGAAGATGTTACTCTTTTGTGCTTAGTCTATTTTAAATATTCTTGGTGTGTTGAGTTAGGAGAATTGCTTAAAAAGGTCGTGTCTATATAAAGTGTAATTTGATTGCTCGAGGACGAGCAACGGTCTGCGAGTGGGGTGTTGATGATAGGCTATAATTACGATTTTAGTCGCGTATTACACTCGAGTTTACTGCACTTTAATTGAGTTTGAGCTTTAATCGCTAGTGTTTTGCACTAATTATGTGTTTTATTCCTTGTAGGTGTGATTCCGAGCTATATAGTTGTTATGGAATGAATTTAAGTGATTTGAAGCTTTGAGGTCTGAGTAAAAGCTCAAGTAATTAAGCCGGGATCGTGTTCGGGGGTCAGATTTGATAATTGAGAGCAAATGAAGACTCGATGAGGTATATTTTGCACTGTCTAGTAAAATGGATATAACTATTTTCTCCGCACTCTATTTGGGCTATATAATATATGGTTGGAAAGCTAACGCAAAGGGATACAACTTTCATGTTTTACGTTTTTTCCAATTCCGAACGGAACAGGGTGAAAAATGCAGTTGACAGCACGATCACGGAACTGAACGCGGCAGAATCAGAGAGCATGTTTGGTCGTGCCCGCGCCGTGTTTGGCCGCGCCCGCGCCGCGTTTGGCTGCGCCCGCGCCGCTTCCAGGCGTAAAAAAAAGTCCTTTTTCGCGTGGGAGAAGGTATAATTGTTTGGGCCCGACCCTATTTGATAAATATACATGGGAGAACGTTATTTTTGGAGATCTAACATACTTTGAAGGGGAGAACGTGATCTAGAGAGAAAAAGACAAGCACAAAGCCGTCGTGAAGGCCGAAATTCATCAAGTTCCATCTTTTCTTCCATCAATCTTTGTAATTTTTATGTTTCTTTGTATGATTTATTGTTTTTCTACCATGTCTATGTGGAGCTAAACTTCACGTTCTAGGATTGTGGTTCTTTCATGACTATTGTTATTTGGATATTGATTTTGATTTCTTAATTGATCGTATTGGTTTATTTATTCAATCTTGTGCTTAATTATTTAATTGCTTGATCACCAATTGAATACTATCTATGAATCTAGAGTTGAACTCGAAAGTGAGAATTCTAGATTGCATATAGGATTGAGTTGAGCAAGTTCTTGAACCTGGGCATCGGGGAACGAATTCGCGGTTAGGATAGACATATACCTAATTGCCTTGCTTGGTTTATTTTTACAGGAATTATAAATGCGTTCTTGTTAGTTCTAATTCCATATACATATAGACGTTAGGTTAGCTTGAATAGGCGAGTAAGAACTCGACAGATTCTTATGAGCTACATTAACCCTGTTAACCAATAAACCAAATAATTTAATTAGTCAATTCAATTGAAGAATACAATAAGATTGTTAGATAGCCCATAACCCAAGATCGTTTTCATTACATTGATATCACAAAAATCTGCTTTTCCCTTGTTCAGAGTTCACTATTTATTTTCTTTATTTTAATTAGTTTAGAATCAAGTATTATTAGGTTTAATTCTTGTTTAGATAATTAGGATAGTCTAATTTAGTTAATAGTTAATCACAAGTCCTCGTGGGTTCGACATCCGACTTTTAATCACTTTATTACTTGACGACCGCGTATACTTGCGTGTGCGTTTGGCCGTAACACATAACATTTGATAATGCAGATGGCTTGATAATTCCTCACAATGATGCACTGGTAATATCTTTACTTATACATGATACTAATGTAAAACGAGTTTTGATTAATCCAAGTAGCTCTGTGAATATTATTCTTCTGAGAGTAGTAAATGAAATGAAAATGTGTGACCAGATAGTGCCAAAAGCATGATCCTTATCTGGGTTTGATGATTCAACTATTATTACAAAAGGAGAAATAGTGCTTATAACGTTTGCAAAAGGAGTTATCAAAGACACGGATTCCAAGTAATAGACACAGACATGGCCTATAACGTGATTATTAGGAGTCCATGGATTCATGACAAGGATGTCGTACCATCTACACTACATCAAGTCATTAAATTTCCTTCACAATGGGGAATTCGGCAAATCCGCGGAGATCAGCAAGTTTCTAAGAATATCAATTCAATGGTGGAATCATGCACGATGAATGAAGATACAAATAAGAATCCCATTGAAGATTAGGTAAATCATATCTCAGCTGAAAGTGGCTCGAGGCAAACAGATGTTAATTCGAGACCTAATGTCATTCAAGAACCCGAGGAGAATGAAAACATCAAAACAACGATTGAAGAGCTCGAAACTGTTGTACTATTTGAGCAATGGCCAGAACGAAAATTTTATATTGGAGCAAAGCTAAGTCCGGTGATGAGAGGTAAGTCAATTGAAGTTTTAAAAGCTAATACAGATTGTTTTTCCTGGTCGCATTCAGATATGACAGGTATACCTCCGGAGGTGATGACCCACAAACTGAATGAAGATCCTTCGTACCTACCTATCAAGCAAAAGAAGAGGAAGCAAGGCTCTTTAAAAAATCAAGTGATTTAGGATGAGGTAAAAAACCTATTAAAAATCGGTTCAATGCGAGAGGTAAAATACCCTAATTTGTTAGTTAATACTATGGTAGTTCCAAAAAAGAATAGAAAATGGCGGGTATGCGTAGATTATACTGATTAAATAAAGTTTGCCCAAAAGATTCATTCCATTTACTACATATAGATCAATTGAGTGATTCTACCGCAGGTCATGAGCTTTTGAGTTTTTTAGATGCATATTCATGTTATAATCAAATAAAGATGGATCCGCTAGGGGGACTTATTGTTACAAAGTTATGCCTTTTGGTTTGAAAAACGCTGGGCCACGTATATATCGATGATATGCTAGTCAAACCTGCACGAGCGGGTGTGATGACCCAAAAGGTCATCCCTTACTTTTATGTCAAAACGGCATTTTGAGGCCTTCAAAACCTCCTTTTATCTCACTTCGATTTGCGTGCACAGCCCGGGCGTATAGCCCGGGAAGCCTTTATGTGAAAAACTGAGAAAATGCTAGTTTTTGCCTTAAAATTTTGATTTAAGTTGACTCGGTCAACATTTTGGGTAAACGGACCCGAACCCGTGATTTGACCGTCCCGGAGGGTCCGTAGGAAAATATGGGACTTGGGCGTATGCCTGGAATCGAATTTCGAGGTCCCAAGCCCGAGAAATGAATTTTTGAAAGAAATAAATTTTTTCTGAAAATATAAGAGATTTTAGAAATTTGATGGTATTTGAAGTTTATGGTATTGGGCTTGTATTTTGGTTTCGGAGCACGATACTGGTTCAATATGATATTTGAGATATGTCTGTAAAATTTGGTAAGAAACGGAAGTCGTTTGATATGATTTGGACTCGTAGTTGTGAAATTTGATACTTTGGAAGTTTTGGAAATTTTCTTTGATTTTAAGGCTAAATTCGTTGTTTAAAGTGTTATTTTGCGATTTGGTCGCACGGGTAAGTCCGTAGGATGTTTTTGAAGTTGTGCACATGTTTGGTTTGGAGCCCCTAAGGTGGTTTCGGGGTATTTAGACTTAGGAAAACACTACTGGTGCCCCAGTTCTGGTGTGCCCGCACCTGCGAGCCTTAGGCCGCAGGTGCGAACTCGCTGGTGCGAGCGGAAGCCCCGCAGGTGCCACCAATCCGTAGGTGCGGTCCTTGACTGCACAGGCGCGCATCCGCAGATGCGGATGACTTTCCGCTAGTGTGGCCCCCAATGGGCCTATCTATTTCCGCAGGTGCGATCAATTTTCCGCACCTGCGGGAGCGCAGGTGCGAGGGCCGGGCAGTGAACTTTTAAAAACAATAGCAAAAACGGGATTCCTTCAGAACTTCATAACTTGTTCTCTAAAACTCGAACTTGGGCGATTTTTGAAGAGGGATTTCACTACAAGATCATAGGTATGTATTCTTAGACTCGTTTTCTTCAAATTTCATTAACACCCATTAGATTTCTAGGCCTAAATTATGTTCTTAAGGGTAGAAAATTAGGGATTTGGGTAAAGTTAGGGCTTTTTGAATAATTGGAATTTAGACCTTGTTTTTGGGTCGGATTCCGGAACTAATTACATATTCAGGCTCGTGGGTGAATGGGTGATCGGGTTTTGGTCCGAACCTCGTGTTTTGACCAAGCGGGCCCAGGTCAATTTTTGACTTTTTGGAAAGAATGCTAGGAAACCTATAATTAAGCATTGGAATTGAATTATTTAGCGTTTATTGATGTTATTAAGTCAATCATGTCTAGATACAATTGATTTGGAGTCAAATTCAAAAGGGAAAGCGGTGATTGAGGCTTGATTTTGGTCGTGGAAGTCGAGGTAAGTGTTTGGCCTAACCTTAGCTTGAGGGAATAGGTGTTGAGTCTTATTTGCTACGTGTTAATACCATGTTCAACGTATATGTGATGTGACGAGTACCTATATGTTTGTTTCAAGCATGTCCGTGAGTCGGATATTATGAATTATGTGTAGCTTGAAGTTTACTTTGTGGTTGTTCATTTTGGTGCAAATTCTTGGTAATGAATACTGTTGAGTATTGGTCTCGGTTGAGAAATTTTATGCGAAGATATGGACTTGAGTGAGATTGGTTATAGCTGTGTCCCTTGGTGGGATGGTGATATTTATTTTGTTTGTCCCTTGCCGGGACGTTATGATTTATTATTATGGTTCATATTGTTGATTTTTCCTTGCCAGACTTCTGTTTTTGATATTGTTTGGGTAAGGAAGAGTGTAAAGCACGGAATGTAATGTCGTGTATTGATTATTGTGAGAAAGAGTGTAAATCATGAAGGGTGATGCAGTGCATTGATTATTTTGAGGATGAGAGTGTAAAAGCACGAAGGGTGATGCTGTGTCATATTATGATATTAAAAGCACGAAGGGTGATGCCGTGCCATTTCTATTGATTATTGTGAGGATGAGAGTAAAAGCACGAAGGGTGATGTCGTGCACTTGCATTTATTATTTGGTGAGGATGAGAGTAAAAGCACGAAATGTGATGTCGTGCATTGTCTTCTCTGTGATGTTAATTCCTGGTGTTTAAGCTGATATTGAATTGTTGTCTTATTTCATTGTTTCCTTTATTTGATATTTATTTCCCCCAGCATGTTTCCCCCTTTCCTTGGTACTTAGTTGTTTACTTTCTGTTATTATTATTATTCCTCCGAATATTATTAATTGCACATGTTGTTTTGGTTGTCGTGTCCTAGCCTCGTCACCACTTCGCCGAGGTTAGGCTCGACAATTACTCAGTACATGGGGTCGGTTGTACTGATGTTACACTCTGCACATCTTTGTTGTGCAGATCCCGGTACAGGACCCTACGGACATTAGAGCTAGGAGGCTGCCTTCAGTCCACGTGGAGACACCGAGGTAGTCTTGTTGGCGTCCGCAGACCTTAGCGTCCCCTCCTATTTCCTTTGTATTATGTTCTAGTTGTCTCAGAAACAGATGTACTTATTTCATTCAGACTTTTATATGTATTATTCATAGACATTCCGTGAGTTGTGACTCCAATATTCTGGGATTTTGTTTTCGTGAAATTTCGTAAAGAGATTGGATTGAGTTATATACCTTGTTTCATTATACTTTTTTTCATGTTAATGTTGTATTTCACCTGTTTACGACTAATAATAAAGGAATAAAGTAAATTGAACATTCACGTTGGCTTGCCTAGCAGGTTCAACGTCAGGCGCCATCACAGTCCCGACGGTGGAAAATTCGGGTCATGACAAGTTGGTATCAGAGCACTAGGTTGATTAGGCCTCACAATTCACGGACAAGACTGGTAGAGTTTGAGGGATCGGTACAGAGAGTCTGTACTTATCCCCCAGAGGCTGCAGAGTAGGGGTGGGCATCGGTCGGTTCGATCGGTTATTACTAAAGTACGGTTCGGTTTATCAATTTTTGGTTTTGTAATATTAATAACCAAATCAAACCAAAGTATTTACGGTTCAGTGCGGTTTTTTCAAAGTTCGGTTCGGTTATTTCTGATTTATTTTTTCGGTTTTAAACGGTTCAAGGAAATTTTATGCTTCTGGTTTTAAACAGCCTATGTTACTAAATAATAGTAGTACTACAAATATTGGAGTGACTACTGACTAGCAAATGAATTTAGTGACTACTCAATTCCTAGAACTAAACATTCATAGTTCAAAATACGATGTACCTTGATGCACAACTGCTTAGCATTAAACATTCATAGTTCAAAATAAATAAGCAACATTGAATGTCTGCTACAACCAATACGATCAAAATAAATAATCTACACATGAAGATCATTACTCTAATGAAGATCATTGCCTTAAACTCTAAAGCAACCAGCAACAGCAAATAATTAAAGCAACCAGCAACAACAAATAATTAAAGAGGATAGAGCTTAAGCTAGCAACAATACTTCACGAGTTCACGTCCAAATTTCAACTACCAGCAGCCTGCAAGTCTGCAACAGGACTTCACGTCCAAATTCCAAAGTCCAAACAATACCAAAATCTTACCAAGTTCTTAAACTCTTAAATACACAAGTCTAAAAACTAGCAAAACACAACATATTTCAGCTTCAGCAGAGGCAAACAAAACAAATCCAAAAGAGTTTAACCTAGTGAACTAGCAAGTCTAGAAAATGATACTTAAAAGTCTTAAATACGAATCACTGGACGAGGCATGAGACACTTCTTAATATGCTTCACTAAGCCATAAGTGCCATGATACTTTGGATGACAATTATAAACTCGACCATAATGAAGACACTTTGCTTTGCGGACTTCTTCATTTTCTTCAACTAGCTCAAAATGTTCCCAAATAGACGATCTAGCTTTAGGACCACGAGGAATAGTTGAACCTACAAAAAAAGAAAAGATCACAAGTTAGTAAAATATTTTTAATTATAAATAACAAAAGAATATCATAAAACATGCAAATCTTTAAACTTACCACTTGTTCAAACTATGCATCAACAATGCTAGTATCTCTTTCAACAATGCAAGTTTCTCTTCCGCTCATTGCCATATCTAAATATAATTTGATAAAGTGTGTCATTTAAACTTACAAAGTAAACTAATTTTCACTAAAACACTCCTGTAACACAAAATCTTACCAAGTTCAATTTGCTCAAGAAACTCAAAATCTTCTTCAACATTAATAGGAGTACCCTCACATCTAAACCAATCTTGAACACAAACAAGACTTTGCACCAACTGAGGAGTCAATGAACTCCTAAATGAATCAAGAATGCGGCCACCGGTGCTAAATTCACATTCCGATGCAACACTTGAAATTGGAATGGCCAATACATCACGAGCTAGCTCGGATAGAATAAGAAATCGAGGCGCATTAATTTTCCACCAATCTAAGATTTTAAAGTCATCAGAATCACTAGACAATGGCTCTTGTCCTTCACCAATATATCTTTCCAACTCAGATTTAGCACCTACACTTCCGGAGTCTTCCTTTTGCCTTTTCAACAATTGCTTTGTTCTCACAGATTTTGTTCATACATTCCCGCTAGATGGCTCAGATGTGCCATCAGATGAAGTAGATTTAGATGGAGATGATTGAAGATAACATCCTTTGGAATATTTTTTTTGATACTCCTTAAATAAAGAATTCAAATAAGCATCCACTTTGGCAATTAATTTCTTCCCTGGTCCCTCCCCGAACATTTCCTCAAGTGCAAAACTAACATACTCTAATTTGTTGTGAGGATCTAATACAGAAGCAATGAATATCATTTTGTTCATCTTTTCTGGTTCACCCCAATATTTTTTAAACTTTGCTTTCATCTTCCCTGCCATCTTACTCAAATTAGTATCATCACTAGCTAAACAAGCTTTCAAATGACTATCAAGCTCACATGTATCCTCAAAATGACAATTAGAAGTGACATAACGTGAACCTGAAACTTTCTCTGTGAGCTCGTGAAATCTTTCAAGAAACTTTATCACGTTTCTCACATTCACCCAATCATCACATACAAATGGACCTGCAACATTCCCATCTTCACAAACATGGGTACAAAGATGAGTAGAAAAGCCGTCATCAAAAAGATGAAGCTTGTCAAAGGCCCTCTCAAAGTTTTGTGCCATTTACAACATCAAGTAGGTGGAATTCCACCTTGTAGGAACATCCAAACACAATGTTTTTCTATATTCTACCTCTTGATGTGCACAACATTCCCTAAACTTTAAGGTCCTTTGCGGAGATCATCTCACATACCTCACAACTTATCTAACACGTTTTACAGAAACATCAATTTCCTTCAAACCATCTTGCACAATTAGATTAAGTATGTGAGCCATGCATCTCACATGAAGATGCTTACCACTCATCGAATTAGTTTTCCACATATCTAGTTGTTTAGACAATTCTTTGACCGTGACATCATTCGAAGAAGCATTATCAACAGTAACAGTGAATACCTTATCCAATTTCCATTCAAGCAAACAATTACCAATAACTTTTGCCATTTCGTCACCCTTATGACTAGAGATAGGGCAAAAATTTAGTATTCTTTTATGCAACACCCAATCTCTATCAATAAAATGACCCGTCAAACACATATAGTTAATTCTTTGTAACGAAGTCCATGTATCTGTGGTAAGGCAAATTTTTGGTTTTACTTCTCTGAACTTTTTCATTAGCTTAAGCTTTTCTTCATTGTAAACTTGAAAACAATCCCTTGTAATTGTCCGACGAGAAGGAACATTAAATAAGGGTTAGGCTACGCTCATAAACTTCATAAAGCCTTTCTTTTCAACAAAGCTAAAAGGTAGTTCCTCCGTAATTACCATCTCAACTAAAGCCCTCCTAACCAGTTCTTGTTCAAATTTTCAAATCACCCCACCATTAGTTTGCCCATCCTGTTGAAAACACAATTGTGTTTGAGTATTATCAACTTTCCGTGGTAATTTTTGGACACTTCTTTAAATGAGTATTCAATGATGTTGTTCCATTGAACCGTGAATCAGCCTTATAATCACGACCACAGTGTTTACACCTTGCTATATCACCTCCATTATCATCTTTAAACTTTTCAAAATGATCCCAAGCAGTTGATCTAGTTTGTACTGATTTTCTTTTTTTTGGGCCTTGACTAGTTTCAACTGAATTTGTAGGTGAAGAAGTATGTTCGCTTTCAGATGAACCCACCTCATTTACTCTACTTTCAACTTCTGCCATCTATAGAAAATCAGATGAAAATAGAATTAAGGTAAAGCAACCATACAAGACTTAACACTAACCATACCAAAAATACACTGTTTTTGTGATAAAGAGACTAAGCACTAAGCAGACCAAAATACACACAAATCAATCACTGTTTTTGTGATAAAGGCATAAAGCAACCATAAAAGACTTAACATCAGCAGGTTAAATCCTTATTTTCATACAAATGAAGAGATTGGATTATAAACTTTTACACAATAAATCCTAAATTTCATACAAATAAAACCAAATACAGTAAACCTCAGATTTCGTTTCAAGCCCATAACTTCTGAGCTTCGAAATACTTTGGTTTTAGACTTTTAGTTCCAACGTAGAAAAATGCCTCTAAATAGAAGGTGTTGTAAAAGTCGCACTAACCTGAGGATGAAGGAGAATGACGAGCAACGAGCTAAGGAAGAAGCAGGACTCGCAGCAGCCGCAGGAGGCGCAGCAGTCGTCGACGGCGAGTCGCAGCAGCCGCATGAGGCGCAACAGTCGTCGATGGCGAGTCGCAGCAGGAGTCGCAGCAGCCGCAGGAGGCACAACATTCATCGACAATGAGTTGTCGCAGGAGTCGCAGGAGGCGCAACAGTCGTCGATAGCGAGTCGCAGCAGGAGTCGCAGCAGCCGCAGTCGCACTCGCACAGGAAGAAGCGAAAAAGAAGTGAAATAGTGAAAGAACCCTAAATGAAATTGAGTCACTGTAGTCTAGTTTACTGATTCTGATTCTGATTTAGAATTAGATTTTGGACTCAGTAAAGGTTTGGGTAATTTCTTATTTGGGCTTCAGAGTTCAGAGGTAATAAGTTATTGGTCTTCAAAGGTAAATAGGTAAATACTAAATACTAAAGGTCCGGTGGGCTGCCTACTCATGCTGCGTATCTATACAATATACAGTATAGTAATATACTCTAATTCTAATACCCAAATTTCGGTTTTTTGGTTAAACCAAAATCGAAAATCACACCGAAAACCGAAAATTAATAATTAAAAAACCGTGCACCGACCGAAAAATCGATTAAACCGAAACCGAAAAACCGAAATTTATGGTTCGGCCGGTATTATGCCCACCCATACTGCAGAGTTTAGGAATACCTTCATATCTATTCTTCTCTGTCGTGCGATTTGAATCCTAAATTCTAATTGAGTTTCTATTCTATTCTCTCGCAGATGGCGAGAACACGTGCTTCTTCATCTACTGATCAGCAGCTCGAGCCTCGAGCTGCATCTCCTACGAGGGGCCGAGGACGAGGCCGAGGCCGTGCTAGAGGCCGAGGCAGGGGCAGAGCTCAGCCCAGAGCAGCAGCCCCAGTGGCGGAGCCTCAGGTAGAGTTTGTTGATGAGGTTCCTGACCAGACAATTCCGGTGGGACCAGCTCAGGTTCCCGAGGGTTCATTGCCACCCCGGTACTCCAGGATGCTCTGGTCCATTTGGTGGGCCTTATGGAGAGCGTTGCTCAGGCATGCCTACTTCCTACAACACCAGCCGTCTCTCAAGATGGGGGAGGATCCCAGACTCCCGCCACCCGCACGCCGGAGCAGTTAGCTTCTCAATTCCAGACTCCAGCACCTCATACAGCTGGTGTAGTTCGGCCAGGTATTGTGGCTCAGGCTGTTGATGGAGAGGCTATGTCAGCTGATGCTTTATGGAGATTGGACCGGTTCACCAAGTTGTTTCCTACTACTAGCGGTGCACCATTAGAGGGCCCCAGTATTTCTTAGACAGTTGCTATGAGGTTCTTCGGAACATGGGGATCGTGGAGACCAATGGGGTCGATTTTGCTACTTTCCGCCTTTCAGGTCCCGCCAAGAGTTGGTGGAGGGATTATTGCTTGACTAGACCAGCTGGGTCACTGCCTTTGTCTTGGGCTCAGTTTTTCGATTTGTTCTTGGAGAAGTTTCTTCCTGTTACCCAAAGAGAGGATTTCCGGAGGCAGTTTGACCGTCTCCAGCAGGGTTCTATGACAGTTACATAGTATGAGACCAGGTTCATCACTTTGGCCTGACATGCTATCATGATACTCCCCACCAACCGAGAGAGGGTGAGGAGGTTTATTGAGGGGCTAGCTCAGCCGATTAGACTGCAGATGGCCAGAGAGACAGGGAGTGATATTTCCTTTTAGGAGGCGGCCAATGTGGACAGACGGATCGAGATGGTGTTATCACAGGGTAGTGTTTAGGGGTCTGACAAGAGGCCTCATCATTTTGGCTGGTTCGATGGTGCCTCGTCTGGGGGCATAGATTCTTTCGGTAGAGGCCATCTTCCTAGGCCGTTTCAGTCAGCACTGCAGGTATCCCGCACTGCTCCAGGTAGTCGTGGTTCCCACATGCCATATTCTGATCAGTTGGCCTACAGTGCACCACTAGCTCCTATCAGTGCACCACCGCTCCAGAGTTTTTTAGAATGGTTACTCCGGTCGACAGGGACAGTTTCAAGGCCAACAATCTCAGCATCCGAGATCTTGTTATACATGTGGTGTCCCGGGGAACATTGCTAGATTTTGCCCCCGACCCTCGAGTGGTCCTCAGCACCAGGGTTCCCGTGCTATGATTCCCACACCAGGTTATCCACCACCCCCTCAGCCAGCTAGGGGTGGAGGCCGAGGTGCTAGAGGTGGAGGTCAGGCTACCAGAGGTAGAGGTCAGCCAACAGTAGGCCGTCCCAGGGATGTTCAGATTGGTGGGGCCCAACCCCGATGTTATGCTATTCCAGCCAGACTTGAGGCTGAGGCCTCTGATGCAGTCATTACAGGTATGGTTTTAGTTTGCATCAGGGATGCTTGGATTTTGTTTGATCTGGGATCCACATTCCCCTATGTGTCATCATATTTTGCTCCTTGTTTGATTATGCCTCGTGATTCTCTGAGTACTCCTGTATATGTGTCTACACTAGTGGGTGATTCTATTGTGGTAGATCGTGTCTACCATTCATGTGTAGTGTTTATTGGTGGTCTTGAGACCTAGTGTAGATCTTCTACTCCTTGATATTGTTGATTTCGATGTCATTTTGGGGATGGATTGGTTGTCGCCCATGCTATTCTGGACTGTCATGCCAAGACCGTGACATTAGCATTGCCAGGGTTGCCTCGACAAGAGTGGAGAGGGACTCCTAGTCATTATTCTAGCAAGGTTATCTCATATATGAAGGCTCGACGTATGGTCTAGAAGGGGTGTTTAGCCTATTTGGATTATGTTCGTGATTCTAGTGCCGAGGTTCCTTCTATGGAGTTTGTGCCCATTGTCCGTTAGTTCCCAGAGGTGTTTCTTGTAGACCTGTCGGGTATGCCACCCGAAAGGGATATTGACTTTTGCATTGAGTTGTCTCCGGGCACTCAACCAATTTCTATTCTGCCATATCGTATGGCCCCGCCTGAGTTGAAGGAGTTAAAGGAACAACTGCAATATTTGCTTGATAAAGGATTTATTAGGCCTAGTGTTTCTCCATGGGGTGCGCCAGTGTTGTTTGTTAAGAATAAAGATGGGTCGATGAGGATGTGCATTGATTACCGATAATTGAACAAGGTTACTATCAAGAACAAGTATCCATTGCCGAGGATTGATGATTTGTTTGATCAGCTTCAGGGTGCCAAGGTATTTTCAAAGATTGATTTGAGATCTGGCTACCATCAGTTGAGGATTAGGGCATCCAATGTCCCTAAGACAGCCTTTCGCACTCGGTACGGGCATTATGAGTACTTAGTGATGTCATTCGGGTTGACAAATGCCCTAACTGCTTTTATGGATTTGATGAACCGAGTGTGTAGGACTTATTTGGATTTGTTCGTGATTGTCTTCTTTGATGATATTTTGATTTACTCCCGCAGTCGGGAGGAGCACGAGCAGCACCTTCGAGTCGTTCTCTAGACTCTGAAGGACAGTCAGTTATATGATAAGTTTTCCAAGTGTGAGTTCTGGTTGAGCTCGGTTGCATTCTTGGGTCATGTTGTATCAGCAGAGGGTATTCAGGTAGATCCCAAGAAGATTTTAGTAGTTAAGGATTGGCCTAGACCCACATCAGCCACAGGGATTCGACACTTCTTGGGCTTAGCAGGTTACTATCGTCGGTTTGTGGAGGGCTTTTCATCTATTGTAGCCCCGATGACCAGGTTGACTCAGAAGGGTGCCCAGTTCAGGTGGTCAGATGAGTCTGAGGCGAGCTTCCAGAAGCTCAAGACAGCCTTGACCACGACACCGGTGTTGGTTTTGCCCTCAGATTCAGGGCCATATACTGTATATTGTAATGCTTCTCTGATTGGACTTGGTGCAGTGTTGATGTATGATGGTAAGGTTATAGCATATGATTCACGTCAGTTGAAGGTCTACGAGAAGAATTACCAGTTCATGATTTGGAGTTAGCAACGATTGTTCACGCGCTGAAGATTTGGAGGCATTATTTATATGGCGTGCCTTGTGAGGTGTTCACGGATCACAAGAGTTTGCAATATTTGTTCAAGCAGAAAGAGTTGAATTTGAGGCAGAGGAGATGGTTGGAACTATTGAAAGACTATGACATCACCATCTTATGTCATCCGAGGAAGGCCAATGTTGTGGACGATGCTTTGAGTAGGAAGTCAGCCAGTATGGGTAGTCTTGCTTATATTCCGGTCGGGGAGAGACCGCTTGCTTTAGATGTTCAAGCTTTGGCCAATCGGTTCGTGAGATTGGATGTTTCTAAGCCCTATAGTGTTCTAGGTTATACTGTGGCTCGTTCTTCATTATTTGATCGTATTCGAGACCTGCAGTATGATGATCCTCATTTGTGTGTCCTTAGGGATATGGTGCGACACGGTGGTGCCAAGAAGGTTTCAGTTGGTAATGATGGATTCTTGCGGATGCAGGGCCGTATTTGTGTGCCCAATGTTGATGGACTTCGTGAGTTGATATTGTAGGAGGCCCATAGTTCCCGGTATTCCATTCATCCGGGCGCCGCAAAGATGTACCAGGATTTGCGACAACAATATTGGTGGCGAAGGATGAAGAAAGATATCGTGGCATATGTAGCTCGGTGCTTGAACTGTCAGCAGGTTAAGTACGAGCACCAGAGACCCGGTTTGATGCAGCAGATTGAGATTCCTGAGTGTAAGTGGGAGCATGTCACCATGGATTTCGTAGTTGGACTCCCACTGACTCAGAGGAAGTTCGATGCAGTGTGGGTCATTGTGGATAGGCTGACCAAGTCAGTGCATTTCATCCCTATGGCAGTTTCCTATTCTTTAGAGAGGTTAGCAGGGATCTACATCAGGGAGATTGTTCTCCTTCACGGTGTGCCCGTGTCCATTATTGCTTATCGAGGTACGCAATTTACCTCACATTTCTGGAGAGTATTTCAGCGTGAGTTGGGCACACGAGTTGAGTTGAGCATAATGTTTCATCCTCAGATGGACGAACAATCCGAGCATACTATTCAAATTTTGGAGGATATGCTGCGAGCATGTGTCATTGACTTTGGAGGTTCTTGGGACCAGTTCTTGCCTTTAGCTGAGTGTGATGACCCAAAAGGTCATCTTGCATAATTTAAGTTGTATCTGTGTTCCGAGGCTCTGAGAGCCTCCGTTAGTCTCACCTCGATATGCGTGCGCAGCCCAAGCGTGTAGCCGGGAAGTTATTATGTGAAAATTGGATAAAACAAAATGAGTTTTGATAATTAATAAATGAATATAGTTGACTTTGGTCAACATTTCTGGTAAATAGACCCGGACCCGTGATTCGACG